>OMKL01104294.1:0-10941 GCA_900302295.1 Parasudis fraserbrunneri | reverse complement strand
AGAGAGAGAGAGAAAGCGAGGGCGAGAGAGAGAGAGGGGGGGGGGGGGGGGAGGGAGAGGGAGAAAGAGAGAGAGAGACTGACATGGAGACCAAGAGAAAGACAGTCACTCTGTGGCTTATGGAGGAGGTGAGGGAGGGACCACAGCTGCATAGAAACTTCACCCCAGTGAGAGGAGTCAGACTGAGGCAGCAGACCAGATCTAAAAGTCCCTTGAATGTGCAGAGGCCCATGTCACATTGCAGCATCACGAGATCCCTCGACTCCCACAGCACAGATGAAACGAGAGAGGGGCCCCCGTTCGTGTTTTTCAATCTTTTATCAGCTAGATGCATCGCATTTTCAACTCCACGCATGCACATTCACACACACACACACACACACATACACACACACACTGTCACAGGGCTAGCCCGTGCACTCTAGAGTAAGATATATGTGTCCATTTACACCTCTGCCGTTGCATTCATTTCCATCTATTAATTACAACCTGTCTTTACATACATTAGAAGTGTTTACATCGCTCACTGAGTAGCAGTTTTAATCATTCTGCCTTGTTTGATTCTTTCTTCTCCTCCAGTGTCTGCTGAACAATTGCAAGGAATCACAAGGCCTTCTGGCATTCACAGGCTGAAACATGTCAATTAGCATTATGTAAGCACATTTATACAGTCTTATACGCATCAAACCTGCACTATTTAACTTTTTCCTGAAAAAGAATATTGCTTCTTTAGCATTCTAAATCTAAAACACACAGTGTGAATGTGTTTGACTGAACAATAGAAAAGCCTCCCAACAACGAAACATGAAATACATTGAAAAAAACCAATAATGTTTTCAAACTTTAGTATCTAACGATGGTAAATTAGAGTGTTGTGTTCAATCATAGTTAAAGACAGCAGAGGTTGAGTACTTGCTTGTGATATATAACATTCATACTCCAAGTGATTTGGATTGACTTTACAACTGCAAATACATGGGCTGTCCAAAAAAATTTTTTTAACTAAGTTATATGGTTCTTCAGCGCAAGGGTTCAATTAGATCACGGCTCCCCTTGACAAGATAAACCATAGGCAGCAGACATGCGGCGTTGTGTACAGTAATATCAGCGTGAAGGTCAGTCTCATTAGGGTAACGTGAACACGGTGCTGCTACCGTCCGTGCTCTTATCTTTTTCCTGGTCTGTGACCTTATAGGCAGGGCCGCTGCTCATGGAGGTGAGAACTGAGGAGGAAAGGCATTCTACAGTGACGAGCGGGAGAAAGACACACTGGAGCGAAGCGGGTGAGAAGCTTCAAAACGTATAACTATATACAGTATCGGGCTGAAGTTTGTGTATAGTTGCTGGAAGCTAGGGTTTTTTTTCATAATTGACAAAATGTTACGTTGTATTACGTTCATATGTAAATACTTGAACATTTTACATATACAAAACAAAACACAAGGAGTATTGAAAATTTTCTCTAAATCTTGGAACAGAACATTAATCATCACCCTCCTGTCACCATAAGAGAAAATTGAATTGAATTGAATTGAATTGAATTGAAATACTTTATTATCCCGTAGGGAAATTTGGTGCACAGTTTGCTCACATAGATCACGAATCACATAAATCACATACATCACTTCAGTCACATATATCGCACACCATTAAGTAGTACTACAACAAGTGTTGCAGGTAAAAATAAAGAATAAGAGAGAAATACGAAGTACGAAATATACACACTGCAAATTACATGCAAATTTTTTGACTTTTTCGAGGCCAGTTTTACTTTGGAAGTCAATGGGGGTAATCGGACAGGAAAAAAGCCACTGAAATGTCACCTATCTGTACTTTCATTGATATTAACAGGAGGGTGATGATTTGTATGTTCTTTGAAACCTCCAGGACTGAGCTTGAATACCATCCAGAACTCAACTACATTATGCCATACTGTGTTTGAGTGTTCTGACAGAGAGTCCACTGTTACACCTAAAACCCCATTAAGTCAGATTCTACTGTATTGAGGGGCTTTGGTCTCTGTTTTGTCAAATACAGAACATAGACACCCTGTACATACAATCCATAGATGATGTCTCAGTGACATATATATGTAAAGAATTCAAGCAAAGTTGAACAGCTGAGCCACTTGAAAGCCGTTTTTATAGATCGCTATTGTATTTGGCCTGTATAAAAACTGTCAGCAGAATGCTTACATTGTTTGAAACGTTTGTTTTGTTTGTGCATCAAGTTATGTCAAGTGCTTACCTTCCAACACTGGCTGCCATTGAGCATTTGCGCTATTGTGAAAAGTTATGTTTGATATATTATCAGGGTTCAATGTACTTCCCTATTCAGCTGCAGGATATTTCCCCATCTCCATACCTGGACATTTACTGTAATATTACACTTATGAATCTCTGGGTGACCTAAAACTAACAGGTATTTACTATTTCTGGGACTTGAGGGTCTTCAACATGATTTATATCAGTTTGTCTTGTCCTGAAGTTGTCGTTTGTGACTGACTTGACTGGCACTGTTCTGTTCCAAGATATAGAGACAATTTTCAATACTCCTTATTTTTTGTTTTGTATATGTAAAACATTGTCAATTCTGAAAAAAACCTAGCATTCCTCAAAGTGCACTCAAACTTTTATATATGTTTTACATATATTTTCACATATGGCTATCAAAGCTCTATTTCAACATCTAGTTCAAGTGCTTGAGTAACTGAGTGAGCATGCCCATCCCTGGTATCGGGGCAAATTAACTCAATTTGTCCTTATCTGAAACCTCTGGGTGAACTGATGTTATGTTGTGTCTCATTGCTGTTGTGTACAGTATTACACAGCAGTCCCCAGAGAGCTGATCGGATGGCTGCAGAAAGGCTTTTCTAGGCTTTTCAAGGCGTTTCACAGTCAAAATCCCCATCTGTATAATCAACACATTCCTCTGAGCATTAATCTCAGCAGTAAATGGACCCCTGCAAGCTATGTTTAATAGGTAACATAGAAAGGGTGCCTACTTTGATTTACTTACAGTTACTTACAGTACAATGAGTAAAGAGGAGGGAAAGTACAAAAGAAAGGAAGTACTAAAGAAAGAAAGAAAGAAAATAATGAAATGAAGAAAGACTCACAGCTCTCTATCTCCAATGTGCAATTTTGCTCGTCCAGCGGATACCTCCTCAGATCCATCATACAGGCAGCAGTGGTTGTGATCCTGAAAATGGAAAGAAAGAACATTTGCCTTATTCACTTCACCGCCGTGTCAGTCAAGTCTGATGCAATAAGAGGTACGGATCAAGGAGAGTAAATGGAGAAGATGTTACTGCCATCATATCGCATCATATCCTGTGAAATATTGGGGTATAACACATGCACAATTAAAATGTGCACATTCACAGTTGAAGACATTTTTGATTTCAAACATTTACACCGATTCTGCCAGGAAAGTTTAATCGCATAGAGGTCTATTAGATATAGAGAATTTTGTAAAATAAAAAAATAAAAACAATGCAGCAATTGAAACCACGATCTGAGACGGCGTGGCGAGTGCCGCTGCAAACCGAGAGGGTCATCCTGGAGAGGTGAAGCCGCCCTGCAGCTCAAGCTGTGCTCCAACGACGACAAAAGACCCGGTATTCAAGCCATAATTATATGAGTGCAAACCGATGATCCGCGTGTCGCAGACATAAGAGATCCGCAATCACAATCTCAATCAGTATCTCAAGCTTCAGTTCCACCAGATAACTGCATCCGCGGGACAAGGGCACACATACTGCTACTTAGCGGCTTCAGCTTTTTCTAGCTGCGTTGGCAGTGCCCTCCGTAATGTATTGGCCACTCTGTATCTTGTCACTGTGTACACGGTAGATAAAGTTAATAGCATGATGAGGACAATGATAATGCAGAGGCTGCTACTGATGCTTATTGGAATCATCAGTGGATGTCAGTTAAACATGTGATAATCTCTTCCATATTCTATTTTTTTTTCTTTTTTTTTTGCACTATAGATATACTGTAGGACCCAACCATAATCGTTAAGTCTAAACAAAACAGCGGACACGTTTTTAGAAGTACCTCCAATTAAATCTACAAAAGTTTCTACAAAACTGACCTGGAAACACAATATATCTTATATCTTCCAAAGTAAATATGTATTTACATCAAATCTAACTCTCTCTGTGACCTCTGATGAACATGTAATATCTGTGTACCTACAGGCTCACTAAACAAGCCTTACACGGTTCACGGCTGCATTGATAAAACTCCGTAGCCCAGGAGGGCCCGTTTAAGGATTACGAGGCCAAAGCTAATCCCTGTCCCAGTTCTAGCATTGTTTGGATAATCCCACTGGGCTTTCTATTGGCTCCTACCTGAGAGAGCTGACTCACAGCGGTAAGGAATGAGCAGTGTGAGGAAGCATTGCAGCAGCAGAGCTGGAGATAACGGCGCTACAGCGTAGATACACCAACAGTTCTACGTCGCTTGCTGTCGCGCAGCACTCGATCGAAAGTATTACAACGACACTGTGGTATTTCTATAAGCTTTGAGGAGATGAGTGTCTGGAAGTTGTGTATCCATCGACCTCATATCTTGCACTGTATCAGGGGCAGGGTTGGGTAGTAATGCACTACATGTAACTGGATTACAGTAACTAATTACAAAAGAATTTAAGAGACATAAGAGACATTTAAGAGGCAAAATAATCCTAAAGTAATTACATGTAATCAGGTTATGTTGGCATAATCCAACTGATTACTTTATTAATTTCAATTGTAAACAGGTAATCAGTAATCTGTAATGGAATACATTTGAACAGTAACCTTCAGCAGGGTGGGTCACTTTGATTTATGAAATTATGTTTAACATAGACTACTATATTTCACAGATCATTAAATCCAAATGAGAGTAGGGAGCTGGTGAACATTTCTAGGGTGTCATAATTCTACAAGTATTTGGCACAATATGTAATTAAAACCAATAAATCTGAAATACATGAGATAGCAGTTCTACATGATCCTTTGTTTTGCTAGGATTTGCGTCAGTGGCATTCATGTTAGGGGTAACTGTAAAAAAGTTTTCACAGTCGTGCATCACTCTTTCTCTTTCTCTGGCTGGCAGTTGTTTATTTTGCAAACATTGTTGTTTCTGTGAGAAAATAAATGATTATGTGAATGAAGATAAAACAAAGATAAAAGAGATTGCAGGAGGAGTTCTTTGTTGTGCATTTCAGCTCAGAGTCAATGCCTTCTTTTTATCTAGCAAAAGTTCTTAAACGCCAGTATCATTTGTGAGGAATGAGCATCTGAGGTGCAATCCACTGGCATAACTCAATGAGAACAAAGAAAATATATAATGTGAGTACCTTGTGATGTGACGTTCTTTCAGATTACAATAGAAACTCCTTCTACACCTCAAGACACTGAAGATAAGTTTAAGTACTTTAGCAATTAACCTATGCAACAGTATACAATAGCTGCATATGGAATATGTCAAACTATTTTCTTTTCCCCAGCAAATGTACCCTTCAGTAAAATTGTCACAACTGTGCTTGAACATTGCATTAGTGTTGTTTGTCGGACACTTATTGCTTTTCATATTCTTCCCACGTATGCTGTGGGAGTGAGCAGAGAGTAAGCATTCTTGCACACCTGCTCCCCCGTCACACTCCTTCCCGTCGCCTCAGGTCCGCTGACACAAACAGCCTGATAATCCCCAGGACCAAGCTCCGGACCTGGGGCGACAGGGCCTTTTCATTTGCTGCACCCTCCCTCTGGAACGCCCTCCCCTTCCACATCCATCAGGCAACTACTCTCCCATCCTTCAAACAGGCTCTCAAGACCCACCTCTTCAAACTGGCTTTCCCCTGCTAAACATCCTCCCCTCTATCCCATGACTCACATTAAATGTACTCCTTCTTTCTTATCTGTCTGATTCTGACGTATTCTTATTTATTTATTTATATATTCTTTTTTGTAATTTTTTATTCTATGTACTTATTAAATGTTTTTATTGTGTGAAATTTTACTCTGTTTGTAAAGCGCTTTGAGTATTTAGAAAAGCACTATATAAACTGAACTATTATTATTATTATTATTATTATTATTATTATGTGTTTTGATAAAACAGGAAGACCTTATTAAACAAAGTTTGACAAAAATGAATGTACATGATCTCTTATCACAAATATTTGTGAGGGTGCCACGAAAAGTGCCAACATTACATGATGGGTTGGGTTCACAAAAAGAGTGCCAATGTAAAGTCAATATAAGACAAAAATCTGTTTCCTCAGTCTCGGTATGAGAGCACATCCTTCAGCAGGAAGAATTCTATGTATGCTAATGTAACAAGGTTGTAACCCCTTAGTGTACTTCTTAGTTAAATACCCCGCCTTTGATATCTGAATTGGATCCTTTTCAGGTGACAGATGGATGTTATTTAACGTTTGAGGTCACATGGTTATGGTGAGTGCAGTGTTTGAGGCTGGTCAGAGGACAAGTGTTGAGTTTGAAGTGCCTGCCAGTGGCCAGTGACCACTGGTTATAATGGTGCCCATTGACTTGGATAATATTTATTTTAGCACAGCTCAATATTTTTGAGCCCTACTCAAATGTACTGTACGTACATTCTTGAATAGTCATTTTGCATGCATGCCTTAAAATGGCAGACAAAGCCACTGATAATGTTAACATCCAAAAGAGGATTAGTTTAATACATGAGAGTTAGAAAGCTGGTGAGTTAATTACAAAAGGAGATTACCATTCCAGTTCTATGATATTTTCAGCTTGGTGTGGTCAGGTGGTACAGTCTACAGCCAATCACAGCCTTTCTTACCAAAATTGATTAAAAGAGGAAGACCTGGGCTGGATATTGGAAACCTTTGGTTATGAATATAACCTCCATTCCAAGAAGGAAGGGAATGAGAACACAGCTATGCATATAGCTGACTTTCAATCTCATTTTCAGAAACTCTCGGTCATGCCTGAACAGGCCGATGACTGGTCAATGCTATGACGGCCCGCCTCCCAAGTGGCATACATAAGCCACTGCATTGACCATCATTCCACATTCTGAAGTCACTCTTCATCAAGCACCAAGAGCTTTATATTCATAAACAAAGGTTCCCTTTCAGTCGGTTCACTCGATACAGCACACAGCTATGGGGACGTACAAAAACGTACAAAAGGCTCGGTAAGCTCAGAACGAACACCAGAAATGCCTGTAAGCAGCAGGACACAGAATCAAACAGCCCCTGCCCCCGAATAACTGAAAGCTATTCAGACAGGATAAGGGGGGGTTCCACTATGAATGTTCTCCAGTGTGGGCCACACGCCAGATGCACAATGCTCATACAGGGTACACAATGTTTAAAGGATAATTCTGATCTTTTTTCATAATTCTCCTATTTTTTCCATCATTTGGGGTCTAACTGACTAATGGGGACAAAAATGTATTGAATTGATCCAGTATTGAGAGAGATCACTTCAGCCGACTGATGTGAACCGGGTTACAATATGCTTTGGGGCAGTTGCGCCCGTGAAAGTACGTCCACTAAAAGTGCTTGTTTTTGTCACAGAGAGGCTCAGACTATTATAGTGTCTTCCACTGACAGGCTCAGACTGTTATGATAAGTGTCTTCCACTGACAGACTCAAACTATTATGATAAGTGTCTTCCACTGACAGACTCAGTCTATTATGATAAGTGTCTTCCACTGACAGGCTCAGACTGTTATGATAAGTGTCTTCCACTGACAGACTCAGACTATTATGATAAGTGTCTTCCACTGACAGGCTCAGACTGTTATGATAAGTGTCTTCCACTGACAGGCTCAGACTGTTATGATAAGTGTCTTCCACTGACAGGCTCAGACTGTTATGATAAGTGTCTTCCACTGAGAGGCTCAGACTATTATGATAAGTGTCTTCCACTGACAGGCTCAGACTATTATGATAAGTGTCTTCCACTGACAGGCTTTGCTTGCTCCTTCAGGTGCCTAAGGTACATCCCTTTTACTTCCTTACACGCTGGGGCATGTTTTCGGATGTTTACATAAGTGCAAATCGCACACGTCAAATTTGATCAGAGGTATCATAATTGCTAGCAAGAATTTCTTTGCAAAGTCATGGCTGAATACTTACCTGATTTTGAGAATGTGGATGAGGCCATTGAATTCGATAGCCGCCTGTATTTATTTGAGCCCAAGTATAAGGGATGAAGAGCTCCCACAAACTGAAAATAGGACAAGGCGGACTGAATTGAAGAGAAGACTATTTACCTGTCTTCCAGGTTGACTAGCCATACTGTATAGTGTGGATGAGTGGTGTAAACATTACAGTCATAAAGCTATGTCTTGGCAATGCTGGAGAGAAGAGTCTTTCAAGTTTCTCTATGACTGTAATGTATAGGATATTCAAATGTAGGCATAAAAATCGTTTTATAGGTCATAACAGGTAAGCATAAATATTAAATTTTTACTCCACACGCACACACTTTGGGAACTATATCACCCAAATAATGTTAGCTTGTTGATCAACTTATTCTATCATTGTACATGTCATTTGCTATAAGGGAAAATTCATCTATGTTGGTATTTTAGAATCATTTATGACTCAGTTGATATTTTGTATGCACTACTGCCAATATTGATTGATTATTTTTGCTGTTATCCAGCCTTGCTGTCATGTGTACTGATGCCAGGTCAACACAATAACTTTAGCTAATAATTACATTACCTGCACTCTGTCTGCAGCAGGTCTCTCCACTCATGGAATGGCAGATTTCTTGAGAAAAATTTATTTTGGTACAGGATGTCTTCTCCTCTTTGGCTAGCAGTAGTCATCCCGGTCAAAAATAATGATCCCTGCAGACCCGATGATGGGCTGCCAGGTGCAATGTAAGGGACATCAGCGTGTCCGTATCAATAGTCTATGAATGCTATGTAAAGTGGGTGACATGTTGTTGGCACAATTTGGAAATGCACAAACACGAACCGTTGGTTTTTATCTTTTGGATAAAGCTAAGCTAGCTGTATTCCAACAAAACAAACTTTTCGCGGTACTCCTCTCAAACTCTCTCAAATTCCCACTGTTGTCTTCATGCAACAACTCATGCCTCGTGGGATTTCAGAGCAAGACTTCTGTTTGAGCAAGATTTCTGTCTCAGGTTAGACATAGAAGACTCTTCAGACACTTATAATAGTCTGAGCCTGATAGTGGCAAAAACAAGCACTTATAGTGGACACAACTGCCCCAAAGGATGACACTGCAGCCTGGTTCACGTCAGCCAACTGAAGCGATCTCACTCAATACTGGATCACTTCAATACATTTTTGTCCCCATTAGTCAGTTACTGTAGATGCCAAATTATGGAAAAATAGGGTCCAGGTTGAAAAACACTGGAATTATCCATTAACATCTATCCTATGTTACTCAGAACTAAAAGGAGGGGGGAGATGGCCTGAAGCTATAATGGAGTAGAGCTATAGGACACACGCCTTGCAGAAGACAGAGCCAGCAAAAATACTGTTTATATAATAGAACCTTCATATCCACTTCCTGCACAGGCTCAAAGCGAGCCCTACACAGGGCATCTAGAACAAGAATCAAACCCCAAGAGGGACCAAGGTGGCTAGACATGTGCACCGGTCCTAAAACGCATTCCATTTACATGAATATAAATTCTGGGTAGTTTCAGCCCATGCACTCTGAATGGTTGTAATGACATTAGGAGGCAATCCTACTGCACTTAGCCTGGCCCTCTCAGGGGCCAAGCTCATAGGTTTCAAAGCAGAGGCTGAGGGTGCCGTATCTCGCCCTGTGCCTGAGACAGCAGGTCCCGGCGAATGGGGAGATGCAACAGGTCCCTGTCCAGAAGACTATTTATCTCTGAGAACCAGAGCTTCTCGGACCACCATGTTGCCACTAGAATCATTGAAAAGCCCCCTTACCTTACCCGACAGGTGCCACAATGTGGGGAGGATTAAGCCAAATTCTCATTTCCACGCAAAGACAGGTTTGCGTGCACCTCTGCTATTGTATTCTATGGAGAGAGGTTTTGGCTTTTTCCATTTTGTGCTTATGCGTTGATTGCGCTAAACAAAGTGACGAGCAAAGTGCCTCTGCCGTGGAAATGAGAACGTTCCATTAGGCTGAGAGGAGGACACACATACAGCATTCAGACAATCATCATGCTCTTTACGGTGATGAGAAGCCTCCACTGCATCAGCACTATCCACTTGAGTCAACATTGCTAACTGGTAGCATGTGTTCTCAAGTTAAGCTAGTAGGGTGGACCAGTTCACTCAGTGAGATGAAGAGCGAAAAGAATGAGGAATAATGGTCAGTGCAGTGGCTTATGTATGTCACATGGGAGGCAGGCCTCCATAGCATTGACCAATCATTGGCCTGTCCATGGCTGTGTTGTATCGAGGGAACTGACTGAAAGGGAACACACCTGATATTAGCTTTCCGAGGTTAGCTTACCAAAGCTAGTTTTCTGATAGCTTTATGATTTTTTAAATGTCAGATTACTTTTAATTTTTAATTATCTTATATAATTTGGTCAGTTTGCTTAAGACAAACTACTGATGGCTCCTTTAATGAAGACTCTGTTAAGAGATATGAGAGTTTTGTTAGCATCAATAGCTTTTAAGGGCCTTATGGTATGCCCCCATGTGCTAAATATTATAGAATAGAATAGAATAGAATAGAATAGAATAGAATAGAACTGTGTTCATTGTCTTTTAGTTCTCTGTTTTTATGGAATATGGGCAACCTGAATCTTGGTCTATTCACATGCTCCATATTCAAAGGGCCCAGAGGGTTGGAGATTCCCACTCACACACACTCACTCACACACACACACACACACACACACACACACACACACACACACACACACACACACACGCACGCACGCACGCACGCACACACACAGAGAAATCCACAGATGTTCCA
>OMKL01104284.1:0-10270 GCA_900302295.1 Parasudis fraserbrunneri | reverse complement strand
TTAAACTTGGTAAAAAAAAATAATAATAATAAAATAAAAACACAGGCAGAGATCCCTAGTATAAACGCTTTAAGAAATTTAAAATTTTAAAACTAAGATCAGGAGTGTAGATGGGTTTTCAGGAAAATGTATACAAACACAGGAAATCAGTAGTAGCTTCTCTTGAGCCTCTATGTGTTGCCTCTCATCTATTAAGGTGTGATCATACATTTTAGTCATAACTGCCTTTTATTAAGATGACATCAACAGAGATACATTGTTTCACATCTCTCTCTCTCTCTCTCTCTCTCTCTCTCTCATCAGATCCTGGCCAAGCTGAAGCCAAGGCACCTGAAGGTTATCGGCTCCATGGCCATGGTGAGGAACAGCGTGGGTGCAGGTCGGTATCATTTAGTGATCTCACAAATTGTGCTTCTCTGTTTGAGTGACATATTACGTTACTCGCTTTTCAAGACATTAAGGTTTGTTTCTCTGTGTGTGTGTGTGTGTGTGTGCGTTCTCAGACTGCTACGTGGCTGATGAGCTGGTGGTGTCCCGTGCGGGCCGCAGGGTGAGAGTGGGCAACACTGATGCCGAGGGACGCATGGTGATGGTCGACCTGCTCTGTGAGATGAAGGAGAAGGTCAGAGCACCCGGTTCCATTTGTCCTACATCCTCACTAATTCATACATCCACTGCTCCCTCTCTCGTACGCCTCTGTCCCTTGTCTTTATCGTCAATAGCTGCGTTTACATGGACCCCAATATTCCACTAATAATGTGAACAATAGCCCGATCAGAATAAAAACGTATCATGTAACCACCTCAATCGAGAGACTCGTCCAAAGGAAAGAAATTGAATTCTGTATGAGAGGGGTGGTGTAAACCTTTGATAATCCATTCACTAGGAAAATATCAGCACCTAATAGCCATGTTAATGCTTAAACCGATCGTTTCTCTCTGGTTGGGATAAATATATTCTTTCTGCGCGTGTTCACCCCACGTGGGGGTAACATCTAAGCTCTTTGACTTTAAGTGGTGTGAAGGAGTTTCCGGGGAGATTCCAAAACAAAATCTTTCTTTGTCTGTCTTTATTGGAAGCTTAGCATTAGCTAAAAGGATACTTATTTTACGATCACGTTATCGAAATTTAGATGTAAAAATAGTCCTTTTTGCCCTTTTTAAGCATTCTCTCTCTGACATCAGTACACGGACCATGGTCGAAAGTTGCTGGTCCCTGGCTAGCATAGCTTTATATTACAGTAGCATAGCTTTATATTACAGCCGGGGACGAGCAAGGTCGAAAGGCTTGAAACAACAAGTTGTTTCTTAATAAGTAGCAGAATATAGGTGGCAAGTGCAAGAGGAGATAGAATGTAGACAGGGTCTTTCTGGGCATGTCAAAAAAGTAATATTCTGATTACATACTTTGGGGCATGTAAAATGGTTCACTTTATTTAGCATACGTGTAGACTGTTGATTTGAAATGTCCCATCTGAATGATTTCAATCAGGTTGAGGAAATATTGTCCATGTAGCCGCAGCTAATGTATCTCCCTCCTAGCTCAAAGCTCCAATCAAAAGGTCTCTGCCCCTAGACTCTGGAACCACCTTCCCCTAACAAGTTCTCACAGGCATCGTCTTAACCTGTTACAGGCTTTTAGGTTTTGTGTTTTTGTTAAGTGTGTATTATTAATTAATTAATTATTGTTGGTTTTATTTTGTAAGTATTATATTGGTATAAGAGTTTGGGAAGCACGTTGATACTAAACTGTATAGACGGGTGCTAAATAAAGACTTACTCACCTAATTACTTTCTCTCTCCTTCTTTCTAGGCGGTACGTGAAGTATCTCCCCAACTGTTCACTATTGCTACTCTGACTGGCCATGCTATCAGGGCCATGGGACCCAACTACTCTGTGAGTACTACTGCAACATGCACAGTTATATATGTACACACACACATGCATATGTATGTATATATATATATATATATGTGTGTGTGTGTGTATATATATTTACATATATGTACTTTTAAACAATAATATACTTCAGTATTGTAGCAAACTTGTTTTGCATCTTACCTTGTAGATCATCATGGATAACGGACCAGCCCATCGCTCCGGCAACGCCATGCTGTGGCAGAAAGGTGAAAACACAGAATGGACAAAGACACACAGCACCACGTTGAACTTTACAAGAACACCCGAGTCCTTTTCATAAATATAACCTAAAATCTCGACAGATGAATTTGTTTGCCCACACTAACACGCTGCCCGTGTCCTCTCTTGCTGTGTATAGCTGGTGAGGTGTTGGGGGATGTGTTTGAAGTGTCCAGTATCAGGCGTGAGGACTACGAGTTCCATAAGGGAAAGTCTGAGTATGAGGATATTCTCCAGTGCAACAACCTGCCATCCTCTGCTACTCCCCGCGGACACCAGACCCCAGCAGCTTTCCTCATCATGGCGTCAGGGCTAGACAAGGTACACACACACACACACACACACACACACACTAAGGGTGTAAAGATTTGTTACAACATTAACCTGATTCCATTTATGTAGCCAGAGGTTCGCTGCATCGTAAAGTCTTAAAGCAACACTCCCAACATTTGGGGAAATGCACTTATTTGCCATTTTCCCAAGAGTCAGACAAGAAGATTGATATCAATTTTATCTCTGCGCATCAGTTTTGGAGTTGTTAGAAGTTGTACATCTTCACTTTTGACGCCACTAGGCTAGCTGCTCCTTACTGCTTCCAGTCCTTGTGCTAAGCTAGGCTAGGGTGCACCTGGACCTCTCTCTGGGGCTTACTGGACACCGAGATGAAACCAATATCTTTGTCTGACTTTGAGGAAGATGGCAAATAAGTGTAATTCCTAAAATGTTGGAGTGTTCCTTTTCAATTTTTGATCATGGTTCAATTGAAGATTTAAGAAGTTTGATGTTGCTCAGCACAAGCAATTGCATATTGTATATTGATGTAGATTAAGGTAGCAAAGTACAAAGGAAATTGCAGAATGTATATTTCGTATTCTCTTATTCTCTAATTTTATTTTTATTTTATTTGATCTTCAACACTTGTTGGAGTAATACTTAATGGTGTGTGATATATGTGACTTAAGTGATTATGTGATTTATGTGATTCGTGATCTATGTGAGCAAACTGCACCGAATTTCCCCACGGGATAATAAAGTATTTCAATTCAATTCAATTTGATTCAATTCATTTCAATACTTTTTAAAAGTACAATGTGCATACACAGTGATGGCAGTCAGAAATGGAATAAATGCAATGTAGACCTTACCTCAAGGTATTGATTCAAAGCATGAATTAATTGATTATATTGATGATTGACATTAATCATTTTAATATCAATCATCAATTTTACAGATCGATGCAGTTTAGATTTCCACATTCATATTCAGGCATCATCATGTGGTGTTTTTTTTACACCCCAAACACACATGGACATTTTCTCTGGAAACAAAAGAAAGCAGTTAGCTGTACATGGGAATAGTACTACCAAGTGTCCAATCTGTATAATTTATTTCTCTCTTTCTCTCTCTTAGTATGGTGTGGATTCTGCCAACCCTCTGCCCTACTCCCACATTGATATCGCTGGGTCCAGTGGTCCATTCCCAGGGGTGCCAACAGGAGCCCCTATTCTCGCCATGGCAACTCACTACATCCTGTCCAACACCCAGTAAACGCAGTTCCTGCCAGCAACCATGCCAGAATAGAGATAGAAAATGTAGAGTGGTCTCTATTCTACACTCAAGTCCCGACACAAATTGCACCGCCGTCCAAATGGAAATGACATCATGCTCAACACACACGATGCAAAGTACCTAGCATTCTATGTCAAACATTCCAGATTACCTCAGATGAACACTGTTCTTTTTAAGAATTTTGTTTATTCTATGAATTATTTTTTCTAAGATCATGCAGCGTCCGTCCTATCTACACCAAGTGTCAAATGTCCCCATTTCTAACATGAGTGGCCTGTATTAATATACTCAGGGGTGAAATAAAAGTATAAAAAAATGCCATCCATTTTCTATGTGAGTGTGTGAAATCAGGGACATGGTTGTGTGATTAATGTTGTGTGCCAGCTAGATCAAGCACTCCTCATTGATCAATAAAATACATTTTCACTGTCCCTTGTGTCATTTAATAAATGTTTTAATGGAACACAAAATTACCAGTTTGACCAAATTAAGTTTGACCAGTGGTGCAGTGGCAAAATGAAGGTGGTTAAACCATTTACTCCAGGCGATGATCACAGTAATGCCAATAATCAACAATATACAGAAAATATATAATTTTCAGAATAATAATTTTGTCTTACTCCTTCAATAATACCATATTTTCATGTAACTTGCACCATTATGATACTGCTTACTATATACTATTGAGTTTTTCTATCAGTATATCAGCATAAAAGCTGGATAAACTAACAAGGTGGGTAAACTAATGGGTTTTACCCTCCACTACATATCTGAACTTTACATGGGGATGGGGCAGTCATTTCACCTGTGAAAAAGTTGTTACAAATCCTGTAAACTCCTGGATGCCATGTACGGATATATCTCTTCACAATAAAAGAATATTTGAAACAAATCCTATAAACTCAAGATTGTTTCATCGAAACTGATGTTAAATTTTTAAGTTGCTCAATTTTTTAAGTATGGAGACAGTTTTGCTGAGACTAACGTTCTGTATAACTGCAATATTAAGATACATGCACTTTAAATTATTTATTATTATATCATATATATATATATATATATATATATATGTGTGTGTGTGTGTATAACAGAAAAAAATGCCCCTTCATGGGTGGAGCATGACCTCTCATCCAAAATGGAGAAAGAAAGGGCCCAGTTTTTTCAGTGGGGAGGGGCTTATAATGACACGGAAATGACGGAGTGACGCCAAAACATTAAAACCACATGTTAGCGCGCGCGTAGCGGTATAGTCTTCTCTTCTGGACTGATACGAACATTGTGTGTGTCGCACTTTAGCTAGCTACAGCATAAAGACTGCACTTTTGAGGAATATTTGCTTATCGCTGAAATATTAAACTGCAAGTAAATCCTCTGTTTTGGGGTTTAACGTTAGCTATACAACAGCAGTCTTATTTCTATTTGAATCGACACACAACTCTCCACCATGTTTGAGGCTCGCTTAGTCCAGGGTTCCATCCTGAAGAAAGTCTTGGAGGCCTTGAAAGACCTTATCACAGAAGCGTGCTGGGATGTCAGCTCGTCCGGTATCTCGCTCCAGAGTATGGACTCTTCTCACGTCTCTCTGGTCCAACTGACACTCCGAAGTGATGGGTTCGACTCCTACCGCTGTGACAGAAATCTCGCTATGGGAGTCAACCTTAGTAGGTGAGTGACACAAAATGCATGTGGCAAACATTAACGTAAGCCAACATCAAATATATATTTTGGACACGAATAACGTCAGCGTGAACAAGATGCACTGTAAACGAGCAAAATAAACTTGCAATACGAGCTAAAGATGGGCGACATTAGCTGGCCATGTTATCCTGTTTTGTCAATACAAAGTCTACCGAATCCAAATAAACTTGCTTGCAAGACCAATTGGGCTAACTTAACGCCCGGGCGCCCTTGATATAGCCAAGTCTAAACTGATAATGTTTTTTACAGGGCTGGCTTTTGTCAGCTAAGCTAAGGCTAACGTTAGTTGGTAAAGATTGCAAAGCTGTGGCCATTTTGCCATAGTTGCCCGGGCATGTCTTTCGATACAGTGACAAAAATAGACTACTATTATATATACAAGTTGACTCTGAGAAATCAAATTAGTTTCGCAAGCAGATTGTAAGATTTTATTCTATGTTTTCTGGGGGGTCGTTTGCTTTCATGATTCGTAACATTAGATGGAGGAGGTGAAAAAGAACTATTGTTGCAGCGCACTTGGCGCGCTATGTCGAAGTTGTCAGGTGACGTCATTGAGCGCCAAATCCACTGCAAGGGTGATGGCGGGAATTGTTGTTGAACCCGGGAACTTCAACTTCCGCCAGTTCTTTTCCAGTCATGTACCACAAAGCGTCTAGCTACTGTTCGGCAGATATCTATTTATTTAATATTATGATGCTTTTAAGGAGACACAAATGCCATATTCTAGTAGCATGTTCGATCTGCAGAATAGTCTACTTAACTGTTTACTCCGTCTTTGACATTCAAGTCATGCCTAGAATGAACATAATGTTATCTATCAACACAGAAGTTCCCTCAAAGTTGTTAAGAATTGTATCAAGTCTTTTAAGAAACTTCTCCAAAGGTGAGGGAAGTAAATTGACAATTGATTACTGTAAGAACTGATTCTATATTGCTGTTTACATAGCGAAGACTATACACTGTGATGTTTCCAGTTTGTGTATTCTTCTGATATTTTATCCTCTTCTCTCCCATACAGTATGTCAAAAATCCTCAAGTGTGCAGGGAATGAGGACATCATCACACTCAGAGCAGAAGACAATGCAGACACACTTGCCCTTGTGTTCGAGACACTCAGTAAGTCATCAACCTGAGGCAATAGCCTGTTTGTGACTGTTACACTATTTGACTAATAGCTACTGTGATCAACTAGATACACTCTCTTGGGGTGGATCAATGCAGTGTTGTTAAAGCTCTGCTTTGGTTATTGACATCTCCCCTCTTCCGGTCTCTTTCAGACCAGGAGAAGGTCTCAGACTATGAGATGAAGCTGATGGACCTGGATGTTGAGCAGTTGGGGATTCCAGTAAGCATGAGTCCAACTTGACTTGTCTTTACTAGTCAACATGACATGTAACAACATTACTGAAATCAGTAAAAAAAAAAATTAAAAAAAAGTATTCTAATCCTTGACGGTTACTGTTCAAAATGTAGTAATCACATAATAGTAAGTTACAATAGATGCTGCTTTTGGTAATTGCTTATCAGACTGCAGCTTGTGATAAGACTACAGATTTTTGGATGGGTTTGGGATCAGTGCCCTCCTTTATTTGGCTCCTGTTTTCCCTCGTCTTCACACCACATAGTTTGAGCTAAACTCTCCTGTCTTATGTTTGCGCCTCCAGGAACAGGAATACAGCTGTGTGGTGAAGATGCCCTCCGGGGAGTTTGCCCGTATCTGCCGTGATCTGTCCCAGATTGGTGACGCTGTCATGATCTCCTGCGCCAAAGACGGAGTCAAGTTTTCTGCCACTGGAGAGCTGGGCACCGGCAACATCAAGCTGTCCCAGACCAGCAATGTGGACAAAGAGGATGAGGCAGTGAGTTTAACTTTCATATATACATGTTTCTATGGTTCAATGTATTACCACCTTCTAGAGGCAAGAATGGCAAAGACGGTGAGCTTTTTTTTGTTGCCTTTTTTTTTTTTTTTAAATGTATATTTTCTCATGTCTTGTTTCAGGTTACTATTGAGATGAATGAGCCCGTCCAGCTGATCTTTGCGCTGAATTACCTGAACTTCTTCACCAAGGCCACGCCGCTGTCCAAGACTGTCATCCTCAGCATGTCTGCAGATATTCCCCTTGGTAAGCCCCCCCATCAACTCCTTGGCCTTCAGGTCCCCATAGCCCACACTGCTCTTAGTGTGATAAAACTATTTTATAAAACATGTTTTACATATGCACACACCTTCATTTGTACCTTAATCCCCTTTAATTCATCTGTTTTTCTCTTCATAGTGGTGGAGTACAAAATTGCTGACATGGGACATGTTAAATACTACCTGGCACCCAAGATCGATGAGGAAGCTTCTTAAAGCTGCTACACGGTGGACCAAAAGGGAGAGAAAAGAAAAGCAGGCAATGGGGACTTGCATGAAGAAAGGGCAGAAGTGATCGCAACAGTCAATTGACTCCCTCTTTTCATGGCATTTGTCCATTGTTTTATCGTGTCTGTGAGCATATGCTCTTCCATGGGAAGTGTGGTGCCTAGTTCTTTATCGTCGCCATTTTGAATGTTCTAGTTTGTATTGAGATTATTATGCTGATGAATTGATACAGGAAGTTTATAATGGGGCTTTTTGTTGCCACCCTAACAGCCCTACTGCATTCTCTGCTCTGATCAAGTTGATATAACTCAATGTGAAGTGGTGTTCAGAATGGCTGTTTAGAACATGTGGTCCAGCAGGTTCCCTTGAGAGGAAAGTTCAGCACTTGTTCATAACCCCTCCTGTTTCTCCCTCCCATCTCTACCTTTTTGGGAAAACAAATTTCAAATTGCTCATTCCAACTTGTAGATATGCGTCTGTAAATACTTTCTGTGGTCTCATTTTGTCAACCAACCCCAACTTCTTTTTTTTTTTTTTGTATTCACTAATTCTGTTCCCAATAAAAGATTACATTTGTTTCCAATTTTTTTTGTTTTGTTTTTTATTGGCAGTTTGTAAAGGGGTTATAATTTTATTAGACTGGAGTGTCTTCAGGGTCCACTACCACTAGATGGTGTTGATGTGCTACATGACTTGCTTTGTGCTTTTGCAGCAGTGTTTATTCAGCATTCTGTTCTCCCAGGCCAACAGTTTATGCAATGTATAAAATTCTATATATGAATTGATGGGAAGGTCAAATTGTAATGTTAAATCAAATTGGGAATTTGCTTTGTGCCTAGGCATAAATAATTCCTCCCATCTTAATTTGGCTATTAGATTAAAGGGGAACTACACCCAATTTAAGAATTCATACATGTTATTCCTATGGTCTAAGGCAGTCCTAAAATAGTAGTATTTAGAAACTAGAGTGCTAAAACTGAAATTTGTGATGGCATTAGGTATAATAGTCTGAAGCTGACAATGTATTGGGAAAGCTTGTATAGATGACACTTGGGACACCCAGGGGAATGTTCTGATCATACGCGTACGTTTTCTGTCCCCTGTTCATTGTCAGTGGAGCAGCTCCTGATTACTTGATGACATCACAAGTTTGAATCTTGTTTCTGTGGTTGTGGTGAAAGTTGTGGTGATTGAACTTTCCAAGGCCATGGAAATAATATATTTGAATTCACAATTGTTCCCCTTTAAGGTTTGTAGAGAAACGTGATTTTATTTTCAACATTTTCCCATACAATCTGAATTGTTATTCAGAGAGCCAATGAAGTTTGATAAATCCATAAAAAGGGATGTTCCTAGAGTATCAATGGCAATCTCCTTTGGTACACTATAAGATGGCTTTGATAATGAATAATCAAGAACATTGATAATGTCATGGAATTCATTGTTTAATGTGTGGACAGTACAAGAGATTTAAAAAATTGGAATGTTCAACACAACTGTCATTGGAATGTTAATCCAAAGTATACCTTTGCCATAACATGAGTCTCATGCACCAAACCAACATTGATTTCCATGGCAACATTTTCAAACATTCTACACCAGCCATTTTATTGTGTACCAGCCACATGGCCATACATGAATGTTGATTTGAATGGGAATGGACACTAGCAGTTCCAGTTCTGTGGGCTAGCCTATGATGAGACGAGACAGTCTGGGATTTCCAAAGCCTTAATCTGATTGGCAGGCCCATCAGGTCACGGCAAGGCCTTTCTCCACTACTGTATGCAGAATGATAAATAATAGAACTCATTGACGCAGACACAGCTGAGGACAGACAACTGCAACCTCTCTCATGTTAAACGCTACTGTGGACTACTTGTGTCACCGCATGCTTGTGTTGTGCTCTGCTTGCTACTCTTATTTTTCTGTTACTTATTGCCTTATCTGTTGCCTGTTAATTATTTAACCATGCCATGTCATTCTATGTTCACTGTTTCATTTGACCTCTATTTTAATTTCCAGCTCCCAACCTAACAAAGATGCTTTTTGCCTGTCTTGCCAGGCTGTGATTGTTAATACGTTTTTTCCCCCGTAATTGGCCTGTCTGGTTGAATAAAGGTTTAAAACAGTCCAAAGGAGGATAGCATGCGCAGAACAGATTAGAACCTTACTGTAGATTGCCTGCCACTATAATCCCTGTATCCCTTTGGATCTGTAAACTCATCTGTTGAAAGGGCTGAGCTCTAATGAGCCTGCACCCATGCAGCATTCAAAAGAGGATTTTCCTCCCTGGATTTTATTTATTTATACCAAATCTAGTTCATAAATACTGTATATTTCATAACTCCTAATACCAGTCTCTTCTATAACAGTAGTTTAATCTAGGCTGTCCACCACCACTTTTCTATAATGAAATGTCGATGTTGAGCAAAATGATGAGGGAGGCTGTGCCCATGGGTCCATTATAGCTTTTTCTATAATGTAATTTAGCCTTGA
>OMKL01104280.1:13763-28110 GCA_900302295.1 Parasudis fraserbrunneri | reverse complement strand
GAAAATATAAGTTGATTTTTTTTTTTTTTTTTTGGAGGGGGGGCGCATCATTTGGTCTCCTTGTTTTGGTGCTGGCATTGTGGCCCATATATACAACCTGTTAGACAGGGGGCTTGAAGCCCAATGAGAGGGAAGCAGTGATACTGCAGGGCCTCAGTGGAGGGAGTGTAACACCATCACTTGTCAGCAGAGATAAGCCTCTGGGCTATCCACTCCACAGAAAGAGAAACTATACTATATGTATGTATTAAATGTGTTAAGTAACATACACAAATAGAGCGATGTGCTGTGGTGTGAATGCAACTAGATTACAGTTCTAGAACTGCTTTGAATTGTATCAGATGTTCCATGGTTTCGGGTTTTATTTTCTTCCACCTCAGACTGCGGAGAAAAAAAACTGGTGCTTTAAGAAACAACAAAAGAACCCATCGCAATTCAAGTTTTACAAACAAGTTCATATTGGTGCATACAATACCAAAATCCAACCTCTCATACACACTGCCTGTCCTTTGATATGTCTTATTGAATGCCGCCTCCTAATAGTGTGAGCATATTGTGTAGGCATAATGACAAGAGATGTGTTCTGATGTGTAACCAGTAGATTGGATACTAGTGTGTATTACTGGCATTGGGGTTTCAGCAGCCAAGCTTCCTTCACGATAGTCAGTCAGTGTGCGGCCGTCAGTAACGGGAAACATGAAGCAGGATTCCCCTTCTGCTCGTCGTTTTGTGCGTGTTTGTTTCACTTGCCTCCGTGCGCGTGTGTGTGAGTGTGTGTGCGTGTGTGTGTGTCCTGGGGAGAGATAAGACTTCTCAAAGCTTTATAGTCACAATGCTGTCCGATAGGCTCCTGTGCTCTCTACAAACACAAAATGTGTACTTCACACCCTTAGGTTTTCACGTGAAAAGAGGACAATAATTTGCTCATGCTAGAGACATGACCAGAGAAGCTATAGTCCTTTTTGTCACCAGCACTGAGAGGTCTTGTTGTAATTATTGTTATTGTTGATGCTGTTTTTGGTTTTCCTATTCTTGATGTTTGATACAATTGCAGTTATTATTATTATTATTATTATTATATTATGCTTTATTATGACTTAAGATTCAGATCAAGTTTTAATACTACTAGAAATAAAACAGTATGGTGCTGTCCTTCACTAAAAACAAGGAAAAATGCAGCTATTGATTAATACACTTCCTCTCCTTTTGTGCTATAGAGGGGTAAGGTTTGATAATCCTCAACAAGAGCTGGCTTGGTGGCTATCTGATGTCCCATCTAATCGATAGAACTTCCCTACAGTCTGGAGGAGCTGTGATGTGTGTGAGAGTGAGAGTGGTATTTGGTAACTGTGAATATTGTTACCCATCGTTGCAGATTTCAACCGATTCTTTCATTGTAGCTACATGTTGAACCAGTCAAAGGGATGAGGTACTGATATTTAAATTCTTTGGCATACAAACCATGATTCATAAAAAAAATAAAAAATAATAAAAAAAAATGAATGCAGTTCTTTGAACATGCTCCATCCTGGTACATAATCTGTTATACACAGTTGAGACTGTTTACTCTGAATCCTGCCAAAGGTCTTGCTCAGGAACTTCTCAGATCGCTTGAAATGATGTAACACGTTTTAACTACTGCATGTCACAAACTAATCTTATCATTCTGTGGCATGGTGATGCCCCCTGAACTCAGGCATTTGGTGCTTTGACAAATTGCCTTAGAGATATGTTCACTTCTCCTCAGATCATTTCTCTGCTGTTACACACACACAGCCTCTCCAGCACAACCCTGCTTCATAAAGCTTTATGTCAGTCTAATCTTCAGAAGCTGTGGAATGGCTCCAACATTCAGCAGCTTCCTCCTCTCACAAATGCCTATGTCTTGGTCTGTGTCTCTCTGAGAAAGGGAGTTCAATGTCCTTTGTTGTGATCCCTTCCTCATAAGGGGGGAAACTGTCATTGAAAGACAAATGTGATCTATGTATAGTGATCCGATTAGTAAAGCCAGGGCAGGTTTGAGGTGCAATAACGGCAAACCTACTTTCCAAAAAGGCCCTGGGTTTTCATGGAAAAAATTCTTGCTGTTTGGTGTTGGTGCTTTTATCTTAAGATGTTATAAATGACAAAATGAATTGAAATGGGTTTTTTTCTTCTGCTTTTTATGATAATGAATAAAAATGGTTTCATATATTTGATTTGATTGTCTTTCCATTTGGTGTCGTGGGAAGTTGAGAATGTGAACTGAGAGATGCAAAAGTATTCTGCTGATCAAATATGTATTTCAAATCCAATTACTACTTTGACTTTGTAAAAGTTCAGAATGTCTGGTTTTATTTCATATATAATATTTGCTCAGTCTTGGATGTCATCCACGAGTCAACCCTGTACAATACTGTGAATGAGTATTCTGATGGAGAGTCCACTGCACACACTAAAATCTGAAGTCCTATTGAGGGGACATTGTGAAGAAAATATTGTACAGAACCCTTAAATGCAATCTACAGATTACATCTGAGTGACATAGATGGGCTAAATAATTGCAGCATTGGAGAACACCTGGATCATTTGAAACACCTGACAAGTCATTTGTCCCAATACCCTGCTGAGACACTGAATGGCCCTGTTCTAATTTAGTGCAACATATTTTTACTATATATATAACAAAATGAAATGTATAGATATTCTGAACTTAAACTTTATTATCATTGATCATTGATCAGCACAGAGAAAAACACATGTCTTTGACATTACTGTCCCATTGCTTAAGCAAGAATGCCTATGATTTTTAAATTGGATTTTGAAACATTGTAGGTGGTTGGTACTTCTCAATCCTAGCACTGTGATTTCACACACTAAGGGTCAGATTCACTAATGCCTAATTTATACCTCTCCCATAGAATTTGTTGTGCACATTCGTAACCCCAAGAGTAAGTAAGCTATTGATTTCGGTAAACCCAAGACCTTTCCTCTAGCGCCACCATCAGACCAATCCTTCCATTTTCAAATGAGTGTCTCTCCTGACCCATTAGTTGTAATCACAAAATTTGCTGTGAATATTCATGACCCATAGTAGAATAACATTACTGATTTTTGTCATCCCGTGACCTTTCCTCTAGCACCACCATCAGGCCAAACTGAGAATAAGATATATTG
The DNA here is from genome assembly GCA_900302295.1 of Parasudis fraserbrunneri. Taxonomy (NCBI): domain Eukaryota; kingdom Metazoa; phylum Chordata; class Actinopteri; order Aulopiformes; family Chlorophthalmidae; genus Parasudis; species Parasudis fraserbrunneri. The sequence continues at coordinate 24,954 of OMKL01104280.1, read as the reverse complement.
ACCTTTCCTTTAGCTGCATCATAAAGCATAATGCATAATGGATAATGCCATAATGCTCAATGCCATAGTCCCATAATACATAATGCCCAGTGCCATAATGCTTAATGCCCAATGCCAAATACTATGATGGGAAATCTGCCCGGCCCTGGTCCATCACTGACAGCAGCTATAATTATTTTTGTATCTTGTTACCAACAGATGATTTGCCAGTGGGACTATAGTTTCAAATAAACCAATAAGGCTCTATAACCTACAGCATAAACATTTTGAGTTAGCCCATTCCTGCTTGGCTCAGCTGTGTGAAAGTGGCTGTAGTTTTGGCAAAACAATATCTTAACCAACCATATTCAAAAAGGTTCATAGAGGTCTTCCCTCTGTCCAGGTAATCTGTATTGTGATATAAAAGGAAAGATCTACACTATTATGATTAAGATCTTGTGAATTCAAGGGCTGATTATGTAGTGATGTTTCACAGTTTGGCTTCACTAGCCTATATGAGATGGATAGGTAAAAAGGTATTGCATCCCATATGATCTGCTGCCTCCAACATTGTCACAAAAATACTAAAGAGCCATTCAAGAGTGGTAAACAATCATCACTCCTTATCTTAAGATTTGTGAATTCTTCTAGGATGAACCTTGAGTTTGACTTTATCTCTTGGCATACACTGCCACTGAGGAGCTTAGGGACCTTGACTCTGCAAAACAAGGCTGCAGCTGTTCTAATTCTCCATGAGACACTTCAGATATCTGGTATCTGGCTGCCTGCAGCATCACTCCAAGAAAGACTGCCATATAACGGTTCTCCGAAAAATGGCCATGTGAAGTGTAGAAAATGCATTTTTAGACTATTGGTGTTAGGCCTTACATTAGACGGTCTGCATAACACAAGAATGAGTTACTATAGTCGTGGCAGAGGTGCAACTCATCTTTTAGGATAAAAGCACAATATTTCAGTCTTGTTGTCTGCTTTATAATCTTCCATATACGATTATAAGGACAAGACACTCTTGATCATCTACTTCTTGATTTTATTTTCTGAGGCAATGGTGTGCACTGTAAACAATTTTTATCCCCTGACTGAAACTACTGTGTGACAAGTGGCCTTTAACAGCACCTCTGATCTTCTGGCCTTAGACACAGAGAGCATATGTGTGTCTGGATGAACACAGCAGTGTATTATTTGCCTCTCCTTCCATATTACTAAACCCAGCCATTTACACTAGAGCATACACTGTTCAAGGGATAGACATCACCTCTCAGTATAGCAGATATCCTGTTGAAATAGCACTCCTACTCTACAAGGTCACATAGTATTTCAGAGCTATTTTGGCACACTGTTTCCCATTTCATAGGAAAGGGTGGAGGGATTATATAAATCACATCCTCTGTGGTTGCCCTATCAAAAACAAGTGCTTGAGACAGAACTGACCAGACAGACAGACAGACAAGGAGACATGCTGGCTGTGTGTGTTTTCTCCTGTTGGGTGTTGATGCTGCTCAGGACTGGGATGTCTTTACCCCAGCTGACTGCAGAGAAGGACAGTCCACCTGGACAGAAGCAGGTCCCAGCCACAGACCATCCAAGGACGGGTCAGACTTACCACACACACACACACATCTCTAACTGTCCTGCTTTTTATTGTAAAATTGAATGCATCAACATAAATATACAGTGATTTGCTTGTGATTTTTGTGAATTGTTTATTCAATTTTTATTTTTTTAAATTTGGTTTAACTTTTGTTTAACCAGGTTAGTCCCATTAAGATTAAAATCTCTTTTTCAAGAGAGACCTGGCCAAGAAGTAGCCTGTAGCCAGTAGCTTGTATATAGTTCCAGACACATCAAGACAACACAGGAGTTAAGTGCAAGGGGGAAAACTGCAAGGGAAAGATATAATCAAATTATTGTAGTGGTTCAGGAGGTAGAGCCGTCGTCTGGTAATCTGAAGGTTCCCGGTTCGATCCCCGGCTCCTCCTGGCAGCGTGTCGAAGTGTCCTTGAGTAAGACACGTAACCCCTAACTGCTCCCGACGAGCAGGTTGGCACCTTGAATGGTTGCCTCCGCTGTCAGTGTGCGAATGTGTGAGTGAATGGGTGAGTGTGAGGCATAAGTTGTAAAGCGCTTTGGATAAAAGCACTATATAAATGCAGTCCATTTTGATTAATACATTTGCAAGTTATCAATAGGCTGATTCCACAGAATTTACAATAGATTCAAATTAACTCAGAATGACTAGGCCCTGAAGTTTCATGTAAAGTAGTTGAGCAGTTTGTCTTATTGATTTTGTTTTGGTTTTTGCATTTGGGTGGTGAGACACTGGCCAACATTTTGGACAACATTGTTGGGTAATGCTGGACAAGCGGATATCTAAAAAATGTTGTACGCATGGCAACCTCCTGTTGCCCAGATAAATTATTTTGTATATTTTCCCCACTGTCTCACTTAATTTTCTGTCTGCAAGCACATGGACCTATCATGTTGCTCAAAAAGTTACCCAGTGTATCCCCACCCTCTCATAATTTCATAGTAAAAATGGGAAGGTAACAAGAGGCTGCTTATATCACAGTCCCTGTCCTCTTATTATTACATTGCTTCTTTTTACATTTCAGCTTTTATTTTTTATGAATTTACTATCAAATATTAGCTTCAATCTATGCTCGTGTTATTTAGTACAGAATTTAATTTCATTTGTTATTCTCTCCCATATAATTAAAGGGAATAGGAGTTGGTCTCACCCCGGGTTAGACTCCACACACAATGGAAATGGTTTGGGAATCCAAGGAGCAGGTGATACCATCTCATCAAAAGAAACCTTAGACGCCACAATTTCACATCATCACCCTGGCAACGCACCATGCTTTGGTGGGTCACAGGATGATGGAGGGATTCTGGAGGATATTTTTATATGGCTGCGTGCGAGCTGGGGGAATGAAAGTGCAGTGAGAAGTGATGTTCTGACCAGGTTTGGAGTCTGCTCAACCAACTCTGATGGTTCACCGGCAGCAGTCTTATCGGAGCTAGCTGAGGCTGCAAACAGAGGAGAAAAAAATGGAGTGGATGTTTTACACCCAACCAAAGGTATTGGTATCACCTGGTTCAGTATGTCTCACCCTTTGTCATCTCAAGGACCCCCCAATTTGATACACATTAGGCTGCAGACCTTCATTTGATAAGATTTGTTTTCTCTGATTGGGATAACTTCTAGTGAAGGAAATAGTGAAATTAAACTATTCTCCATTTGTCTGTGGACTCCCTGGAACTCCCTCAAGGACCCCAGGGGGTCCCCGTGCCCCATGTTGAGATTCTTTTTATATTGTTCTAAGGTTAGCTCCCAAATGGCTCACTTTAATTAAAGTTTTTTTCACATGTGACTGCAATGAAACTCGTATAGTGTGTATGGGATGGTTTGTTTTCTCCACCAGAGTTGTTGGCAGATGAAGAGGAGGAAGGAAGGCTTACACTGACCCTTGACCCCCCACAGTCTCCCCTGCTCAAACTGAAGCCTATACTGCTCCTTGCCTTCCAGAGCCCCCTCAGAGCTAGAAACCTGGGCATCACTTTCACCAGTCAGTTTTTGAACCCTAACACACAGGTGAGGCCTCACCTTTGTATGATAAGCATAAAATGCACGATTATCGTATTATGAGTTCTCACGTATCTTGCACTTTCTCATGGTACCTCTGTTGTGTACTGTCCCAGACCACGTGCATTTCAGAAGGAACACATTACATCATGTTGACAGGAAAGGCATCAGAGGACAACAGTCATGAGAAATGGAGGTTATCTGTTGAGACAGAAACACCAGATACAGGTGAGGTATGGATATATTTTTGTTTTCAAGGGGCCTCTTTACATCATGTACACTGTCCCCTTTTATAAGTATATCATGGCTCTTTTCAGGGCAAATGTTACAAGAGATCCTTATTGGTGAAGGATCGGGAGGTAACATCAGTATGACTCCACTGCTGCTTTTCTTATCGGAAAGAGGAACCAATGTCAGGTTACTTTAGCTTTTATATTCCTGTTTCAAATTTTCAAGGCTAATAGTCCAACTGGTGTCCTTGGAGGTTCTAAGCTATGTCATTGTCTACCTCAGATTGACACACGTTCCAGGCTCATCCCTGGCTTCCCCAGAGACCTTCTCCTTTCTGTCTGAGCTACAGCAGTTCTTGAGCGATGCCCTGCCTCAGAGCCACCCCCAGTCCACCCCAGTCCAACTGGACTCCCTACATTCCCTGCCTCCCCTTTCCTTGGGGTTGTCCTCCAGTGAGACCCTTCTGGTAGGGCTGCTCAACTCCTCAGGCCCGACCCTATTCTCTTTCCCCGTGCGGAGCTCTCTGCTTCAAGCACACCATGGGGAACTGTCCCTGCCTCCTGTTCTGCTGGAGGTACTCAGGCTGAAGTTGGAGGAGACCATGTCTCAGCTAAGGGAGGAGGAGCTGGGATATAGGGGAATGGAGAGACTGAGAAGGCTCAAAGCATTTAGTACACTTCCCACCAAACAAGCAGAGCCACTAGCAGGTGAGCTTCCTGTAAGACAGTCTCTCTTACAAACCAGCATTCATGATCTTGTGAAATAAATCTGCATTGATTTTGTTTTCACATAGCACTGACTGACATCATGTTGATGAAATAAAGCTTTGTATAGTCAATAATCTCACCTGACAAAAGTTGCAATTTCTTCAAAGCTCCAAGAATAAGTATTACCACTTATTATGTATGCATTTAATTCCTCTTACAGGTCCAGGCAACCCCAGAGAGACTCAGTACAGGGCTTTTCTTCTCCTCAAGGCCCTACAGACAGTGGCTCGAGCTTTCGAGGTTGAAAGAGGACAACGGGCTGCCAGAGGAGGCCAGGATGGCCAAGGGAGAGGTCTCCCATGTCGGCTGCACAGCCTCACTGTGTCCCTTGAGAGGTACCTTGTGGGCCCCACCATTGCCACCATCAACAACTGCCATGGCATCTGTGGCTTCCCCCTTATCAATGGGAACAACCACGCCATCCTGCTGAACAGTCAGATTCAGAGTGGCACGGCCCTTGAGCGCTCACTGTGCTGTGTGCCTGTGGTCTATGAAGACCTGGAAGTGGCAGAGCTGAATGAGGAAGGGACTACAATCTCCATTAAACCCAATATGGTGGCCAAGGAGTGTGGATGCCGCTAAAGGCACTTTCTTTTGTTTTAAATGGGAGTGTAGCTGGTTGCTTTAAAGACAATACTTAGTAGGGATAGTTACATGGCTTTTTTTGGTAAATGTTAAATTTGTTGGTAAATTTTGGCTGAATATCAATTTTAATGTGTCTAACAAACCTGAGTTCTGTTGAATCAGCTGGGTGTTATAAAGTTGGGTGTCAACGCTAAATTCAGTTTACCTATATCCAATGTTATGTGTAATATTTAGGCTTCACATATTGCATCATAAAAGAAAAAACAGTGTAGGCAGTCATGAAGACATTGAAGTATGCCTTTTAATGTCACAATGAATGCTTAGCATTTATGACACTTTGTGTCCTTGTTAATACACAGGATACATATGCCAGAAAACCACAATGTTTAAACCCAGAGATTTGTTTGTAAATAGATCAACAATGTATTCCAAGTATATTATGTGCACAGCACAATGTCTCTGTCTTTTAAAAATAATTCAAGTTCCTGGAAACCAAATACATTTCTGTCCTATACCTTTCACAGTCCCAGTAAACATAAATGTCTCATTTGATATCATTTATCATTTGCACCTTTATCTTGTCATGTGAAAATCACATTATGAATTTTCTAGGCTAATATGCCTTTTTTCTTTTTGCTTAGAAACTACTGTACTACAGAAATACCTTGTCCTTAAAACTGGCACAAGTTAGTAATGAGTTTATCTACATGTATATTCCAGCGTGGTAATAATACATTTTCTCAAATTAGTGAAAATTAAATGTATATTAGAATAAATGTAAGCCTAAATTTGTGTTATCTAAGAACATGTATTAAGACTTCTATATGAGACATTCCTGTAAGATCAGTTAACATCATAAACCTGCCTTTTCTGGTCTCCACAGTAGAAATAAAATAAAATACTAAACATATTATTTCATTTGTTGACATTATTCAACACTACTGACAACCATTTGATTGTACTCCTTAATCAGAAACCTATGATCTTTATTGTTTCTGTCGTTGCTGACCTTGATCTATCAACTCTTCTTACATCTTTTAGCAGACACGTTACAGGTCACTCCTTATTTTTTGGGCTTCAAGATTCCTTTTGCGTTCATCGGCTTTTTTCTTCTTCGTATCGCTCCAACTTCTTCAGATCCCCAGCTCCACCACAGCAGACTGTCCCATATAGATCCCTGGTAGCGTACAAGTAGAAACAACACAAGCTCTGACTCATATAAGTGTTTTCCACCTAGATGTAATTATGTCCCAAACGACAGTGTTGGCCTTAAGGACCTGTGAAGTCTGCCATATCGGATTTTCTGCCCCCCCCCCCTTCTTTTTAATTATTATTATTTTTACTTTATTTATTTATTTATTTTTTTTAAATAAAATTTTTTAATTCGTTTTTCCCTCAGGTCTGTTCACCTGCTTTTCACCAAACTTGCTATTTGTGTACCAACGTCTTTAAATGTGCCATGTAGGTAACTGATAGGCCAAATCATATGACCACCAGATCCAATCGAATTTCGGAAAAACGCATAGTAAACAGGAAGTGAGGCATTCTTTACTTGTGAACGCATTGTCCGAATAGCACCATTGAACTACAGTATATCAAACCAAGCTGCACCAAGCTTGACAAAGGTTTGGCGTACAATAGCAAGGAGGCATGTGAAGTTTTGATTCATTTAGCCTCATGGTGGCGCTTTTCTCACAAAACTAAAAATTTTAACTACTGCTCAAAGGGTTGTCTGATCATGATGTTTGAAATGTGCTGTTCCTTGGTGATATCCTAGCATTGTGAGACGTAAAATATTAATTCCCCCTACTCCTAGGCCGTTCACGTGATCATCACTAAACCTCATGTGTGACATATAGTAACCACCATTTTTTCAAATTGTATAATGACAGTTGGTAGGCCAAACCGTTTGAACAGATTAGGGGCATGGTCCAAAGGTGAGTTGTCATTGAGAATTCTGTCTGTTTCAAGGATATATCTGCTGTTGGCCACCGACATCATATGTGTAGTTTGCATCATGACTTTTTTCGAGAAAGGTATTAAACCCAAACCATATGAAAATGCAACAGATGGAAATATCTTCACAAATTAATTTAAATCCATCTTCACAAATCCATCTAACTGTAGTGCACGAAGCAGATGTAAAATGTACTTTGGGATTAAGTGCTAAAGTTTTGGTCTGTGTTAGAAGAATTTATACCCATTAGGTATGGCTGGATTATGCCACTAGGGGGTCCCAGGGCAAGAAAGTGCTATGGGTCCCCCTTGTCCCTGAGGCAACAAACATAACTAGGGGGGTCCGGTGGCAGAGCTCCCCCCGTAAAGAAAATGTTTCAAAACAGCTCTGTAATACTAATTTTTAGAGTCTTTTGGTGAAGGATATCTGACAAAATTGGGGCCCCTGTACTTTACACAGTATGCTGGGGCCCCTTTCAATTAAAACCATGCTTGCATGGGCACATTTTCCATTTGAAATTAATGAAACAATGCAATTAATATGCACAAAAATCCTTGGGCTCTCTGGGCCTTTGGGCCTTTGTCCAGTATGCCCGGTTGCTATGCCAGTAGGACATACAGTATATCACAGTTAAGCAGTTTCATCACGTGTAGCTCAATGGTTAGTGTGTTGCTGATACTTTGAGGGTTGGGGTTTTGATTTTCATCTAAGAGACATTCATATTTCATTTATGATACATGCAGTCATTGTATTGCAGATAGTCTCTATCTAATGGCATATTACTGTTCTCAGGCAGTACCTGTGCTGTGGAGCCCGCTTGTAGACTACTAAAGAAGGACATTATACCCAGGTCTGTCTCCACAAGGAAAGAATCCACAGCATCTAGAAAATAAGGTGAGAATGAAAGGATACTTGCTGATAAGCTGAGTGGAGAGGAAACAGGATAAAGTTATATGATACAGTATATCAACCTAAGATGAGCTGTCTTGTAATAACAAAATACACAGAATTAACTTAGACACAAGCAAACTTAGAATTTCACATTAGATTGATTGATTACTCAAGGAATTCTGTTATGTAGTTCATATTTCTTTTCAGAGGGAAATTGATTAAATCTTTTATCAACATCATATATCAGCTCTCACCGTGTAAATCATTCAGACTTGAACTCACAACCATTATGACCAAGGCCAACGCTAAGCAACGGTTCATTGTGATTCCCTTCCATGGATTCGGGACTTCACTCAAGCTTTGGATGGACAGAATGCGGTCGTACGACACTGAGGGTAGACACAGGATAGTTAGTCCAGCTCTATGGCAATACACATAAAATGTAGTGTAGTTATTGTAGAATTAATTTGCTTGATGCATAGGAAATAGGATTGTCTTACTGCTGTTAGATGATGATGGTGTTCTTTTTCTTGTTAATGTCCTATAGGATGAGGTTGAAGTTACAATGTTTATTCAAAATTAAATGATGGGTTATAACAAAATATCTAATTTTCAGAATGTATAAAAACAATAGAATCTCCAGATCTTTGTAGTTCCAGGAATATATTGCATGTCCACTGTATAACAGCACAGTGTTGGCCACATGAACGTGTATGGCATAGACTAATATAACAGTCTAAAATTGGCATCTGAATCTGATAGCTAATGTTAGATGACACAAATATTCTCACCACAGATTCCAAAGTGAAATGTATTATCTCTACATATAAAAGGGGGAAAAAACATACCTGGTCTGAACTTTGCTTTTCAGTGGACCTAAGGGTGTTTCTGTCTTGACGTTGAGTTCAGTTCTGTGGGGTTAGGGAAAGTCATACCCAGCCTGCATCATATTCCTTTGCCTCTTGATCGACAGGCACAGCTGAGAGCCCTTGAAAAAAAGAAAAATGATATTCATGGTGTGTGTTGACACTGTTGATATTTGGCTGCTAGGCTATAGACTACAAGGCTACTCTAGGAGTGAGGGTTATAGTAACAGCTACCAGATCTATGTACTGTACCATGATTACTGATATACAAAAGAGGTGCTAGATTATTTTTTATTTTTTATTTTTTTTATTTGACATCATAGTGTTGGCAGGATGACTTTTCCACATTGAATACCACCATACCAGAAACCACTGAGTAGGCCAAGTTACAGCAGTAACATTAAATATTCCAAAGCAAACCTATTTGATTATTGTGATAGATAGATAGATGGATAGATAGATAAACCTTTATTCATCCCCAGAGGAAAATTCAGGTGTCATAGCAGCAACAGCAATGAGAAAGAAACACAGGACAGATACAGGTAATAGTAAGAGTGCAAAAACCAAAAAAGGATAGTAAGGGTAAGCATATAAATACAAATACAGAGTGCAAAAACATATAGATGTACCTATATAATGTTTTAATCTCTGATATTAAATGTGTGCTTACCTACCTATTTTAGTTTACAGTAGTAAATTGGTTAATCAATCACGTCATATTTTATTAAAATACGTCATGATCACCAGGACACTCCCCTCTGTCAACTCTTGTTGCCTGGCTTCTTGATTCAGCATTTGGCGAGGAGAGGCAAGAGAGATCTGCAGGCGTGGACGTTGGCCGGATGGTTAAATCCAACCTTCAGACGATATTGAATAGCCATTGTTTTGTGAGAGAAAAAGAGAGAAACTTATCCAAGATGCCAGTTATTGAACAGACCAATAATAAACCAGAAAGTGAAAGGTAGGTTATGTTACTGGAGAGATTGACAATAACGTTAGCTACAACACCGCGGCCTAGCTAATTCGCGGAATAGATTATTTCCTGGATTTGAACAACGCCATTAATTATGCCTTGTTTACGTTACATTTTACTTTTTATATTATTAATCTTACCACCACAGGGTCTAGCTATTTACTGTTAAAGGTTGTATAAATTAGCTATATGTAATTGTCCACCGTCTTAAATCAACATATTAGCCTGCATTAGTCAATGTTATTTCATTAAGCATTGGCATCCAGCAAATAGACCGTATCTGACTGTTGACGCTGCGTTGTTACGCATTTGTGGTGGGTAGCTTTACAGCAACACGAGTATGCTAACATCAACGTTACCTTGCTAATGCGTTTGCTTGTTAACTTTAGCAGCAAATAAGCCATTGAACGAGGCCGGGGTATTGTCTATGGTAACGTATTTAACCAAATAACATTGGTTAGACAACGTTTGTTGGTTTTTAAATTGTTTATGTTTCTGCCGATGAAATGACGAGCTAGTTAGAGCTCATGTTAGCTTGATAACGTAGCCAATGCTAATGTTATTTTGATCACGTAGGTGACAGCAATTTGCATCGAGAAAGCGCTAACGCGTTAACTGTAAAATGTACAAAAACGAAGGGGTGGAGAAAAAGAAGACTCAAGGTTTCTCCCCTGATGGTCGTGAAATTTACGGTGGCAGCTTTTCATATTAGACTTTCCAGCCATCTTTAGACCCGAAAATCCGCCCGTCAACACAGTCATTGGGAGTGATCCTTGTCAAATTTGGTTTGGTCGTTTTTTCTGTGACACCCTCTGGCTCAGGTGCCAAAGCTGATCATTGCAACAGATGGACCTTTAGCTACTTGGTTTAGTAAGTGCAATGGTCAATCAGCATAATAAAATCCATGGTCGGCGTGCTGCTCCCATGATCTCAGTGTCCTATTAACCAATATACCGGGCAATTTGCAATTGAGTGCTCTATACTGGGTTAAAATGTGACTAGTTGGCTGGCTCAGTCCCAAGTTAGTGTGTGAAGCTTGACTGTAAATGAGAACACAGTAGAGTTCCAGCTTTGAAAATATTGGTCATGTATGGACAGCTTCCCTGGAGCTTGTGGCCCAGATGTGCTTTTACTGTGTAACACCAGTCATGTTTTGACACAATACTAGTTTGAACTTTACAGAACTGTTCTTCATTTAATTCCCATCACTCCCAAGAAGAAGTAATCACGACAACAGTGGTGAATTTAAATGTTATATATTATTGCCATACATATATATATATATATATATATATATATATATATATAGCCTTTAACTCAGCTGCATTTTTTATG
>OMKL01104280.1:0-11059 GCA_900302295.1 Parasudis fraserbrunneri | reverse complement strand
ATGAGTATGTTATTACAATAGTGTGTTCTGCCTGGTGTTTTTGATAATTTCATTTGTTAAAGTGGTATTTTTATAGCATAGTTTTAACACTGAAGTGAATGGATGCTTTTGTATCCTTTCACTCCATTGTGTCATGGCCAACCAATATAGTGGGCATGTTAATAAAGCAAATTGAGCTTTTCACTCCTCCTTATATCCCTTCATCACTTTACTTTCTCGCCCTTCAGGATGCTCAGTTGCTGGTTCTTGAGGAGCCTCCTCCGGCCAACAGCAGAGTGCGCTTCCTGCTCTTTGAACCTCGCCGCTCTGAGGGCAAGCACTGTGTCTGGAGGGGGGCGCTGAAAGCGGGGAACCTCTACATTGAAATCCCCCCTGGGGCGCTGCCTGAGGGCAGCAAAGACAGGTCTGTCCCAAAACCTACCTGAGACCTAAACATTGTTCTTTCATCAGCTGCGTGAAAGGGAATGTGTGTCTTGAAAACCTGTTTTTCGAGTATAGTAAATAGAGATGGACTCCGGCTCTGGATCTTAACGGCTAAGTTTATACATAATTCATTGACTCCCCATAACTCATTCTCTTTCTAGTTTTGCCCTCTTGCTGGAGTTTGCAGAAGAACAGCTGCAAGTGGATCATGTGTTCATCTGCTTCCACAAGAACCGTGACGATCGAGGTAAGACTTTTCTCATGGTTTCTCAAACCGTCCTACATAGAATCAAACGCCTGTAATAATACTTATCACTGTCACCACCAGGCGGCCCGCCTTGCCTAAGTGGCCTGTCAGTTAACTTTAGTTTAATAGCTCAGTGGGATTTATCTCAAACAGAACAAATACTGCCTCTCAAAATACCAAACATGCTTTGCTAGCTGAAACTTGACAGTGAAGATATTAGCGAAACAGAATACCTTTACCCTCAGCTAAGTCTAGCTATAGTAGTGCAAGTTCACACAGTACTGCCTATACTGACAGCTCAGCTGTTTGTTACATCAGTCCATGCGAGAGAGTCGTGGTTTTGCCGTGATGCACATCTCCGTCAGGCGTTAGGTGGATAACGTTACATTGTAAAGTGACGGTGAAACATTACTTTGAAGAACATATGATTCAGAAAGCTTTTATTACTCGTTTTGAAAGCAACAGTTTTGTTACTGGAACCAGGAGGCCATGTCTACATGATACCATTGTAGGGCTGAAATATTGATGGCGCTGATTTAGAACCCCTTCGAGCCAATTAGAACAGAATATTCACCATATTTAAATTACCTCATACGTGTGTTACAAATACAAAATAGTTTAATATTGGATGTGAATAAATATTATTTTATAGGTAAAATAGCCTCTCCTGGTACTGCACTTTGTTTTTGTTTTTTGTTTTGGTCTGATGTGCGAGTTGGCGTTAAGTGGGGATAGGGGAGGGGTTGCCTCTCTTAGCAGAGCCTGAGGTGTGGCCAGCAATAGCAACCTAGACGTGACATGTTTCTCCACCTCTCTCTGCAGCGTCCTTACTGCGTACATTCAGCTTCCTGGGCTTTGAGATTGTGAGACCGGGTCATCCCCTCGTCCCTGCCCGCCCTGATGCTTTCTTCATGGCTTACAGCATCGAGCGAGACTCCTCAGATGATGATTAAGTTACGCTGAGCGATCACACAGTTTGCTTTTTTCTTCTTCACTTTACCCATCCCATACGTTCCCACCCACCCATCATATCATTTTTGGAAATTAATATTATTATCCAAGCTCAGTATGGTTGAGGTTTCCTGTGAAATAGTTTATCGTTTTTTTTGTTTTGTTTTAATTTTACCTTTGATGTGCTGTATTGCAATGATATTTGCACTAGTGTAAGATGTTATAAGCCAGGAATGTAAAGCAAGCACCCACATAAAATCTGGGCAATGTGTCCTCACCACTGTAATCCTTTTCATCATGTGTAGTGCTGATTTCCTATACACCCAAATGATCATCTCTACAATGTAATATTTATGGTTAGAAATTTACATTCATCTTATTCATGTAATTAGATATGTTTCCATGGTCATTTTCGGTTGATTCTCTTGTTCTTATTGATTTTTTTCTTTTCTTTTTAATGTGTGCATGGATGGATTTTGATTTGTTGCTCTGAATCACTCGACAGAAATCTGCATGTTGTAACTGTGCTAAATAAAAGTGCTCACCTTAATGAGTTGTGCTCTGCTTTGGTCCTTTTCTTTTAAAGGCATACAGACAAGTCATTTGTGAAAGAGGTAATAGTCTTGCTACTGACATACAAAGGATATTATCTTAATGCTGATTTATTGGTCCTTTTAGGAAACATTTCTCAAAGAATCAGGTCAACAAGGAAATTGGCATTTTATTACTGCACATCAAACAATGGTATATCTAATATTCCACTCCTTCCACCCTTCCTATATACCAGAGAACCATGGTATATGTAATGTTCCTCTCCTTCCACCCTTCCTATATACCAGAGAGGATCTTTTCAGTGGACTTCCATCACTAGGGGACTGGCTTGGGTCAGAGCTAGGTCGCGTATGTTCCATGGGTCTGCCGTGTCAGGCTAAGTCAGAGTGTACACTCTGCTGTTGGCAAACACCGCAACAGGAAATAAACTTGGGCCCATTTAGAATGTTATGTGTGAAAAGGTCGGTTCATCTTGACAACATAAACATTCTAAACAGACCCAAGTTTATTTCCTGTTGCAATGTTTGCTAATGCAATAACTGACAGGAGATACACTTGGGTCCAAACGGTCACCTAGCAACAGAATTCCAGTGAAGCCATCTATACTCACTTTGCAGGACTATACATCCATCTATGGACATCGTGCATGTCCTATCTGCATAGATTGGAACAGCCACACCATAGTCAAATAAAGGTGCTTGTGGTGAAAAAGGCCCTAATTATCACCAGACTGATTTTCTATTCTTGGTGAGGGAAGATGCAATGATTTAAGTTATTTTGACTTTACAATGTCAGGAGAAATACACAGGTGCTCGCTTCTTGATCATTTGACAAATGTTTTGTATGTATCAGTATGATTTAATGATGGGTCAAATCAGAAGTCAAAAGTAAGGGAAAATTACAATTTATCACTTATTTTGAGGAGAGGTTCCACCACTTAATAGGAAAAAAAAGATTCATTTCATCTGATCTGAATGAAACTTTACACATTGTTTATTTTGCATCCAAATTAAATCTTTTGTATTATGACTTAGATATTGTATTAACATACCCAAATTAGCAAATTTTTCATAAAAAAATGCTTTTCACAGTGGATTAAGTCAGAGTTCCACTTAAAAGGGTGGTATTTAGCCGCGTGGACCAAGTCAAACTGACGTTCACAGCTTTGAAATAGTTACATTAGAATGAGTCCTAACTGTTCAGTTGCTCTTGTCACTGTTTCCGAGTCAGAAACTGATAGGTACTGCAGGCAGAGGCAATCCTCCCAATCCAGAACAGACTGGTCCTTACCCAGCCCTCTCTCTGCCAGTTTCATCACCAGTAGGGCACGTTTGATTATCAACCAGTTGTGCACTGCAGTGGTGGTGGTGGATCTAGGGCAGTTGAACTTGAAGAGCTGAGCTCGTGGGCCCCATAGAAGGGCCTGAAGGATGGCCACTGTGTCTGCAATCTGTAGCCTACTGTTCTCATCCTGGAGCAAAGAAGCTAGATTAAGCAATCCCATTGTATATGGGGAGTCAGAAAGGGTTGCAGTTGAGCCCTGTGGGTAAGAGGTAAGGCTCCCTCTCGGCTGAAGACAGTATAGAAGTAAGGCTCCAAGCTGGGTGTTGATGGAGGGAGGGGGGTTGGAAGGAGAGAGAGAACGCTGATGGGATAACACTACTCGAGGGGGGCCCCATGTTCTCCATAACACCTGGAGCCCTTTTCTCCTCTCTTCCCTCTCACTTTCCTCTTTCACTCTGTTTCTTTTTTCTGTTTGACCTCCATCAGCGCCTCTCTCTGCTTCTCCTTTTTCAGCTGCATTGTTTTCTTTCTCCTCTATCACTTCTCCCTTGGTTTTCTCCCCTCTCTTCCTGGGCCATACTAGAAAGATGTATTGGGGCATCAGCTCAATACAGGTGGCTGTGTTGTTGCACAGGTGTTGGAACCCCATTGCCAACTGCAGCAAGAGAACACACAGCTGCCTTTCATACAACGAGGGATTGGACCTCTGCAGCAACCAGCTATCTTGAATGAAGTCCTCTAGAGTTGCATGTGGCAGGTCTCTCTCAATACTCACTGAGTATCCCTTTTGGAGTAATGATGAAACTGTGGGTGAAGTGACATTCCTGGGATCAGCTTGGCTTTTGTCCAACTCCATGCTGCCCTCTCGTGGTGGTTTTGGAGGAGCGCCGTCCGACTGAGAAGGAGCAGAGACAACCATGGAATCTTGTGATTTTAACATGGTTGATTCATTCTTCAGAGTGCTGTCAGGTGGGAAATCAACAATAACCTCCTGGATATTGACATGCGATGGCTGAGGGGAGGTGTGCGTTGAGGTTGCTGAGTTAGCCCACATGTGCACCTGGGTGAACAGAGAGAAGATTGGCACAACCATAAACCTTTGATTGGAACAGTCATATTCAGAAAACCTTTGAACTCCTGTTAAATTCAAAGTTTCTCAATGATGCAGTTGATTCACATATGCCAGTTAATCTTTTCTATGCTGACTGTTAACGTTGAATTACTCAACAACACCTGCTGACAGTTTGGAGGATGTGTGTGTGGAGTTTCCAAATGAGGGTGCATAGTCAGGTCAACTGTTGCTTCTTACACACTCACTCTTTGTTGATAACGATAATGCGTGTATGCACGTTTTGGTTTGTTTGTTTGTGTGTGTGCAGTTTTTTTACAAATATGATTATATTCATATTTAAATGTTTATGTAAGCTATGGAGAGTAAGCTAATGGTGGGAAAAGGGTTGTAACCTTACCCTTGCACTGAGCACCCTTGTTGGAAACCTAGGGCTATGCAGGCTATAGTAAAGTGCATTTCCGATCTGCTTGGGTGTGTATGCTTCACACAGCAGGAAATCCTGTGGTTGATATGTACTAATACCGGCCTCTTCCTGCAGCAGAATCCTGGCCTCCACACTCTGTGTCATACTTCTGAGAAATAGCAGGTGGCGATGCTGAATTCCCTGGGAAACAAGCCCCTGGTCGTTGAAGCTGCTGAATAGGTATGGGAGCTGCTCATCAGGTGTATCAAAGGACAGCTGGGACAGGGGTAGTGAGGGCACTGGACTCCTGACTGGTTTGACATCTTCTTTGTCATCATGGGTGTCAGCTATGGGTGCTAGCATGTAGACGGGGTTGTCAAAGTTGTGTGGGTAACTGTGGTGCCGTTTTGGAGACACGGGAGACACGGGGACGAAAAGGGGAGATGATGGAGACACGTGGACACCAGGAAGAGACAGGGTGCGAGCCATCTTCTTCTTTGGGACCGGTGGTGGGGTGCCGTCTGAGAAGAACCTCTCCTGATGGTGCTGGGAAGGATCTAGGTGACACAGCAGGGGAGTTTCAATGTCATACAAATGTAGTAAGGTTTATGCTCTACTAATGCGTAAAGGTGTTGGCTTTAGGGACAGCAGAATATGGAAGAGAGAGAACACCTTCACAGACAGCTCCTCAACAACAAAAACACCACCACCACAGAGTGTCAACAGATGCATTGTCAAACCTGGATTAGCCTTGGGACAGACACATGGAATTTGTGTCTTGCTGAGAGTGTAAAGGTTTGATCGCAGGTGTTACTTCCCCTGTTTCAGTTCTCATGAGAAAGAGGAAGTGAGAGGAATGGAGGAACAGAATACAGTATGTGGTACCTTTTCCCCCACCCCATGACATTGAACTTTAAATGTCAGTTGTATTCTCAGAGTCTGGTGGTGCCATGTGCCATACAAAAACAACCTATAGTAAAACTACAGCAGTCCTATGTTTTTTGCATCAACCCTATAAAAATACTATAGTGAATCACTACAGAAACATAGCATTTCTATGATAAAACCACAGGAATACTATTGTGACTCACCATGCATTTCCATAAACCTCTGTAATGTGTACAAAAGCAACACAGGAATGCTATAGGTTTCACTACTGTTCATTTTTGTATGGGATACGCTGCCATTAAGTGATGTAGTAAGGTGCATGGCTGGCATTATGATGTACTGGATAAGCTGCCTTTTCACACTACTGCAGCGATCTATGCTGTGGTGGCCCAGATATGTTTCCACTGTCCTTTATATTGTTTAAGCCTATGGTGTGTTTGTACTTGTTTATGGTTCTGTTTTGCTTTAGTTTAATTCATCAGTGTTGGAAACCCTGTCACTTACCATAGCGCTGGTGTATGGGGCATTGGGCAGCATTGCAATCCGTGGGCTCAGAAAATACATCACTGTAGGTAAATTTCTGGTGCTGCGGTACAAGAGGGCTGAACACACCGCTGTCAGAATCCAGGTCCACACTGGAGCTTCTGGAGTACTGACTCCTATGTAGACACACACACACAAACCACACCATCAATCACTATGCATTCATAATTGCATAAGCAGCTATACAACTTATTGCTTTAAACTCCAAAAGGTATGCTTTTTGAAAGAAAATAAAATCGTATTTGTCAACTGACGGTCATATAGCCTGATTTTGAAATGAGAGAATATACTGTAAATCGAGTGGGTTGCATGGGCTCTAGACTCACGAAGTTATAACCATGCAAACTTTTAGTTCAAGCCAGAAAATGGAAAACAATAAAGTCACAAAATCTTCATACGACAACAGTGATATACAGTATCGGGTGACAAAAAGATGCCTACTGTAAATGCAGACCCATTTGGGCCATGTTCTTCATGCTAGTTTGTCTACTGGGTACTGTAACTCACTTGATATGATCAATTGAAAAATAGTCATATTAACTAACCAATCAGCGTGTGACAAGATTAACTAAGGAATGTGGCTTGTAAAAAAAAAAATCCAACACGTCTTTTCTATCATTGGAGAAATAGTTTGAGCACACTGGTCGGAGTTATCCTTTTTGTATTGCAGGGTGTTGGTCTTACCTGCGCTGTTTGACAGGCAGAGCTGGTGGTTGCGTCTGTCCCTCGACTCTGCAGGCGGCACCGGGCTCCATCAGGCCAGAGTCCATTACGAAGCTACAGCACACTACACGTGCTCCCTCACTTCCTTCGCCACTACTGACACTTTCTTTCTATCTGTCAACCTTGAAGCTAACACCCAAATAAAGTACCTCTGAATGATATAGACCCAACTCTCTCGTCTATCTCTTTCTGTCTCTCTCTTCTTTATCTCTCTGCATCTTTCTGTCTCTGTCTGAAAGGGAGGGTTTTTTGTGAGAAAGTTGTTATCTTTTGCTGTGATCTTTTGCAGTCTGAGGTTGGTACCGGAAAAGTTATGTCTGTTCTAAGGGTTGAACGCTCTGTCTTTGCTAACCTCAACTTGACATAAATGGGGAACAGCAGACAACCAGAACACTTTTCCGTTTGCTCTCTCTCTCTCTCTCTCTCTCTCTCTCTCTCTCTCTCTCTCTCTCTCTCTGTATTTCCTTTAGTTACAGTGTACCATTACCTAGATTCTCCATGTGTAGTCTCATCCACCTTTCTCTGCAGAACATTTCAAGAGCTTAAAGTCAAAAGGACACAAACAACTAACTTTACTGCAGAGGAACCATACTTAACATAGTCTTCTGATTGAAATCTCATTGACATTGGTGACAGAGACACATTTAGTGCATTTATCTGATGTACACTAACATTTCTTATGATACAAGCCTAATTTGTATATCTATGCCATTTATCCTATTCATTTTTTTTTTTACTGTGATTGCCCAGTTTTGGAAAATTGTACAGAGGTGCTTTGTCACTGAGGCCTATTCAGCTCCTATGCAGGCAGGTCTATGGCATAATCTCATTCACTATGCTGCTGTGCTACCTAGTGTGTGTTCTAGAGGATGAGTGTGTGCCTCTGAAGTGGCCATCTCAAAATGACTCACATAGCCTCAGGGCAAAGGGCCATTGTCTCTCACGTCATTTGTCAACATCGACCCGTACATACTCTGCTGTGGTCAGGCAAACGCTACTGCAGGCTTAGGGCCAACACAGAGAGGCTCAGGAGGAGCTGCTATCCCCAAGTCATCCGGATCCTAAATAGAAACTCTATATAAGTGACTAAATCGTTGATATTGGTTTCAGATTGTAAATTTTTATCCACAGAGGTTTTGTTTTTTTATTATCAAGTTTTACTAAGAATTTTATTGTCAAGGAGTTTTGTTGAGTTTTGCTGTCTTTTTTTATTTATTTATTTATTTATTTATTCTCTTGTTGCAGTGCACAGTCTAGGGGGTCACACAGTGGAAGCATTTCACTGCACTGTACTTGTACAATTTTATGTGACAAATAAACCTTGAACATGAACTGCCCACACACTACTTGACCATTCAACCTCTTGTAAAACACAAATAGGCCTGTTCTTTTCTTTCTCAGTGTGAGCTGAATGTTCGGTCTCACTGTGTATTTTCTCTGCTGCCTGAAATGGTTGCAGACATGCCATGGTCAGGTTGAAACCTATTCCCACAAAAGGGAATTTTTCCATGGATTTAAGAGTAATCTGCCCTCCAAATAAGATAAGAACACTGATCTCATATCACTGACTGATCTGCTTAATGCCTTGCACCCGGTGATGCAATGGTAAAATTAAAGGTGGTTAAACAATCTCCAGGAACACACACACACACACACACACACACACACACACGTCAAAAAGAGCATATTTTCATATAACTTGCAGCAATCTGATACTATAATCTATAATGTGCCGTAAATTAAAATCATGAAGATTGATACCAGCTCAAAAGGTGGATCAAATCTATTTCACAAATCAAAAGATAGGTAAACTCAGTTTAGATGGGTTTACTCTCCTCTACATCCCCGCTTGCCCCTTACCATCTCATATAGGAATCACTTTTATAAACACATTTAAAGGCTTTATTCTTGTTTACAAAACACAATTTTAATAAATCAAGGAAGAGATCCCGAGGTTAGAGATCAAATATGTCATGCATGGGAAAGGTGGATACAAATACATCAAGTTGTAAATTTATGTAATGGCTCTGCCATAAAAAAAATTGTGTTGTCACAGGTTTGAATTTATCTCTCAATGTTGTCGTGCCGTAGCTCCAGTGAGGCACTGGAATCAGGAGATAAGTAATATGTGAGCAAATATGTCTTCTTGTATAGATGGCATACATCAGTCCTATCCTGAGGCACTAACCTGTACTTTGCTGATTCTTTGAACCTAGATTTTCATTAGGCCTCTGTTTTTCTTGCATTTCATAACAATATAAAATAACTAAAGATAAATTGCAGGAAGTGAACTAAGCTTAATTTGGCTGTGATGCACAACATGTACTTTTCCACCATAAACTATAAAAGCTTCACATAACAAACATTATATTGGCTAACTACAATGTTGAAATATGTAAATTGGATGAGTCAGTGTATTTTCCTTGCTCTCCACCCGGAGTGGAGCACTCTCCTTCGTAATAATGATAATCTGAGGAGTGGGAAGAGACAAGAAGCTCCAAATGAAAGGCTACAGTAAGGGGAGCATCATTAGGGACCTCTCCATTGAGCCTCTTCATATATGCTAAGGAGTGGGAGGGATATGATAGTAGGCTATAGTGGGCTGAATAGAAGCAGAGCCTGAGAAGGGATGTCATCTGAGATAATGACAATGACGTGGCATGATGAATTCATTAACCTTTTACACATGACATGCCCGGGGACATGGGGAATTACAATAGGGCTTCAGTCATGTTAGTCTCTTTAGATTACCTTCTCCATGAGCACAAGACAGTCATGGATCAGATGTGATTTTGGTAGTCAGAATATTACTGTAGATGTGTAGCAACCTACTGTATATCAGTAGTAGACACACAGCTTTGAGGATCTTATCTGATTAAATTTGAAATAATTATTTATGGTGGTTATAAAAGTCAATGTTTTTTCCCCTCAAAAAGCGAACTAAGACTACATTTCACAATACATTTAATTTTAACATTGAACATATTTGCAAAAGGTCAATGAAAATGATTGGAATATTGAGGAAGGTTTGTTCTGTGATTCATCCTTCCCATTTAACTCTGTATTATAGTCTAATCTAGCCATATATCAATTATTGCGACATTGTTTGGGCTGCTACATATCCATCGAACCTCAACCAGTTACTTTTAATTCAAAAAAGGTTTTTAAGAATTATTTCAGACTCCACTAGCCAAGAGCCATCTGCACCTCTGTTTAGGAAATACAAACTTTTGTCAATTATGCTGTAAATACTTTTCAAACAGGTGTGTTTATGTTTAAATACATGCATCACAAGCAAAAACATTTCAGAATTTTTTTCATTTTATCATCAGACATCCACTCATATTCAACTATGTGTACAAAGGACTTTCATTTATCTTATTGTCGCACTTCCATGCATCAGTTTTTCATCAAATTTAGAGGACCGCACCTCCGGAATTCATTGAATACAGCTTTGAAGTTGTTATCTTCTTTAACAACTTTCAAAACACATTTAAAAAACGATCTTGTGTTTAACTAGAATTGTGTGTGACCGGGTATGTTTTACATCTCTTGCACAATTAAAGCATTTACAAGACATTTTTCTTTTCTCTTTTTCTTCTATACATGTTTTTGATTGATATTTGATATTGCATTGTTTTTATGACTCAGTATGTTTTCAATGACTTGATGAAATGAAGGGGAGGACTTTGAATAAGCCGTCTGGGCTTCTTTCCTGTGCTGCACAATTAACACAACTTTTTACTGTGTATTATTTTATCATAACTATTGTGCAAATAAACTCAACTAAACTAAAACTAAAATAAAAACACACACACACACACATACACATAGACGCATGTACACACATACCTAATCCCACGTACACATATACACACAATGGCACATAAGCACATACACATACACACACACACTACCGAATTTCCCCACGGGATAATAAAGTATTTAAATTCAATTCAATTCAATTCCTGCA
>OMKL01104265.1:5633-17905 GCA_900302295.1 Parasudis fraserbrunneri | reverse complement strand
TCACTATGGGCTTCTCTTTCTTATAGAAGTACAAAGTACTGAAGAGGACAGCCAGGACGAAAGCCCTGTGGAAAGTATTCCTATTAGAGGTAAAAAGGCAGCACCGGAGCCCCGGCATTCACATTATCCCTGTGTTGTGGTTTGTGTTCTTCCCACAGCAGTGAATAATGGGCTCCTTTACGCAACGGGCTGAGGCAGGATGATCAAGGTGAATCTAGGGTCAAAGTCCCACCTGAAGAGCCGGGCTTGTTCTCTCTAATTATCTCCCAGAAAAAGAGTGGCCGAGTTTTTCAGCCCGGTCTGAGGCGCTCCGGCAAAAAAAAAAAAAGATCATTGGCAGATCCCGGCATAATGCAGCCGCTTTAATTGTCGGGACGCCGGGGTGTGAGTGAGAGAGATCTGTCATTGGTTCTCATTATCTTCTAAACAATGCTCTGGTATGGCCGGACTTGAAAAAGGCGAGATGTGAAAGGCGTCCGGTGTACACATCTCTCGGCAAAAAAAACAACCTCTGAAATGTAAAGCGATGCTACATTACACTTGGCTATCAGATTTCCCACTGGGCTTTTCATGTGGGAGCATCCCCAAGGTGCACAGCCAACAAAATGAGTCCAGTTTCCAATCACTATAGCTAATCAAAAGAGCGGAAAAAGGGCCATAACCAGTTTAGTTCCATATAAATACATGACTAAAGCTTTTTCTAGGAATGTTACAGTGGGAGACATACTGAGGCATTAAAACTCCTAGTAATGGCTGCCATACATTCTGCCTGTGCACCCAGTATGATGCGCTTTGATTTTTTTTTACTTCAAATAAAAGCAGACAGCCTTGCATTGTACAATGGGCGGACATAAAATGTCATGTCGTTTTTAGAGGATGGTTAAACATGAAATTGTTCTTCCTAACCCAAGTTAAAAGAGTCGTAGAGGAAGACATAATGGCTTGTGTGCCTTGACGTGCCATGTTGTGTCGTTGTGATGGCGTCATCAGCGCACGACAACTGCCCGTTTATGATCTACATCTGCTCTGCTGATTTTGCCAATGCAGCCTGTGTGCACTTGTCAAATATGATAGCTACTCCAGTGTGCGTGAAAGTCATTACGAGTGTTTTTAAAACCAAAAAAATAATCAATCAATGCCTCTCTGGTAAAGGATGATTAGCGTCTCGTGGAAACTCTGGCTGTATACGCCAGGCTTGAATCAACAGCTTAGCTGACCCAGTGCAGTGTTTTCACCCACTCTGTACAGTGCAGAGTCCCAAAGACTCTCAGCCACTGGAGCGTGTTGTCTCAACAAACAGAGAAACCTCTGAAAGTTGGAAACCTAGGTCTTAAGCAAATATTTGACTGGGACATTTTGTGTGTGTGTGTGTGTGTGTGTGTGTGTGTGTGTGTGTGTGCGTACGTGTCTTTGAACAGAGACAAAAGCATATCAGCTGCTTAAACAATCGGCCACGCAGGAGAGGCTGCCGAGTTCTGGAGAGGAGGAGGAGAATGGTCTGTCAGGTAAGAGAAGGCCCCTCCAGCCTTGCCAGACAAGCCACTGGAGCCTAACCATTGGTCAACACTGGCCATATGTCTCCCTGGCCCATAAAAAAGCCATACCCCATTTCCCACGTAGCTGGGTTCTCTGAAAGAAAGTCAAAGGCCAGTGCTCTCGGCCTCTAATTTGAATTGAATTGAATTGAATTGAAATACTTTATTATCCCGTGGGGAAATTCGGTGCACAGTTTGCTCACATAGATCACGAATCACAAAAATCACTTAAGTCACATATATCACACACCATTAAGTAATACTCCAACAAGTGTTGAAGATTAAATAAAATTAGAGAATAAGAGAGAATACGAAATATACACTCTGCAATTTTTTGTACTTTGCTACCTTAATCTACATCAATATACAATATGCAATTGCTTGTGCTGAGCAACATCAACGTCTTCAATAGTAACCATAAAAATAAAAATAGAATAAAAAATAGAAATAAAAATACCCCTCTGATAAGTATAGGGTGATATAATATAATATATATATATCTAATCTAAGTATGAGGATTCAGTATATGGCTATTGCACGTTCATAAGGATAAGGATGAGGCATTTGGTCCGAGTACCAGTCTATTTAAGATGATCTGATAACAATCTACAAGTTACCGGGTTTCAAGTGTGAGAGGTATAAAGTACAGAGTAGTGCAAGACACAACCACCATCATAAGTTAAAACAATTGTGCAAATTTGCTACGACTTGTGTGTAGCCTCTGGTATGTGCAAATACTTAGTAATGACCTTCAATAGCTTCAATAACCAGTAGGGCAGCCGCACTAATTTCTATTGCTTGCCCGTCAGCGCTCAATGTTCAGTAGACTGAGGCTCAGAAGCCCAGCTCCAATAAGAGTTCCGAGCTCGGGGGGAGGGATGCGTTGTGTAGTCTGATGGCCGTCGGTAAGAATGATTTCCTGTACCGTTCAGTTCTGCATTTGGGGAGCAGGAGCCGCTCGCTGAACGAGCTTGCTCTCCCTGCCACGTCAGTGTAGAGTGGGTGTGCGGTGTTGTGCATAATGGCGTGGAATTTGGCCAGGCTTCTCCTCTCCGCCACCACCGCCAGTGAGTCAAGTCTCACGCCCACTACGTCACTGGCCTTCCTGGTCAGCTTGTCCAGTCTATTATGGTCCGCCGCTCGCAGGCCGCCTCCCCAGCAGGCCACTGCGAACAGGAAGGCACCAGCCACTACTGACTCATAGAACATTTTCAACATCCTGGTGCAGATGTTGAAGGATCTTAGTCTCCTGAGAAAGTAGAGGCGGCTCTGGCCCTTCTTGTAGAGCGCCTCGCTCTGTTTTCGCTCTGTTTTGTAATGAACATTATGACCCCCACCCTCACATCCAGACAGAGGTTCAGTGAAATATTCCAACTGACAAGGGCACTTTTGGGTCCACTGGTTGAAATATCAAAAACAAGAGGGTATACGCTCCACCAATTCAATACTTGCTGTTTGTCACAAATAGTATGCTCCCCCAATAAAACAAAAACAAAAACAGGGTAATCAAAGAGCTTTTTAGGTTGGAAAAGCACATAATTTGTGATAAACTGCGATCAATCTGGCTACAGGAAACCCTCCATTCCGCGTTACTTGTTGCCTCGATATGTGCTTCAACATGAGCATTGTAACCATGGTATTTATGCAGTTATCTATTTGCAAAGTTGTAGAGTGCAGACCAGGGATAGCTGTATATGTGTACAAAGTCTCGTGTCAATCGGACCTATAGTGCACGAGTTCTGGCATTTCACATTTTTATATTTTGACCTTTGATTATAGCACCACCATTTGGCTGATTGGTGTGATATTTATTGTGATGCATTGTCACACCAATATATATCACTGTGGCAAATTTTATGTCTTTCTCGTTTACTATGTCATGGCAAACATTTTTTAAATGTTTGGGGCGGACCAACCAACAGACCGACTAGCTGCTTATTATAGCTTAGCTATTATAATGAAGATCAATAAAATACTAATATTAAAGCAGAATCATCCTCTTAAATCAACATCATTACCTCTTTACTGTATGTCCCGTTTCTATTTCACTGTAATTACATTCATTTTATCAATTAACTTTTTTTTTTTAATTAAAAGTGAAAAAGTGTCTTCATACTTTCAGTGACCTCCATTGATAAAAATGTGTTGATTGTCCCATTGACACTCTTTGCTGTGCATATAGTCAAAGGATTGACTTTATTAATCATAGTTATGAAATACTGTGGGAGATAGCACTGTGGGAAAAAGTTTCAAGTATTATGAATATAGTAGCTGTAACTTATAAGTGGATCAGAAGATCCAGATGGCTCACCAGGAAATTGCTTCAGCCGGTCTAATTACATTTATTGAAGCAGATCTAGGAGTGCATCCAAAGATCTTATTTTCAGACGTAATGGTACTGGAGATTTTAAATGTTTGGGTTAGCATATATGGCAATAGTCTGGAAGCATTTTGAGGAGGACATGATAATATTGCTTCTCCCTCCTGCCCCCCTCCAAAACACACACACACACACACACACACACACACACACACACACTGCATATTCATGACCCCCTCATCAAATGTACCATCAATTATCACTTCATATCAATCCTCTTGCTGATTTTCTCCCTGACAAACGACAGGAGAGGGATTGATATAACAGTAGACAGCTGGCTTCTATTGGAATCCATAAATCCATAAATCCATAAATCCTTACACCTCTGACCTGAATTGGTATGCTGCACTCTCTCTGAGGGAGGCTGATTTTTAAAACCATACAACTGGGGAGATCCTGAGATGCTCCCTGAGAAAGTGATCACTGTGATTATATAATATCCTGTCTCAGTCCCCCAAGACATGGATGACAGAAATAGGTGTAGGGCTATTATGGAGGGATATTCTGGGAGATTCTAGAGATTGTCTGTCTGTCTCTGTCTTTTCTTTTTCGCTCTCTCTTGGTTTTTTTTTCTTTTGCAAGCACAATCATTGCTCATGCACAGTTATTATCAGTATTGCCACAATTCAACATGTTTCTTTGGTGATTATACAGTGCCCTCTGGGAGGACTTACATCATAAAAAACTGCGTCAAATAAATTGTTCTATCTTCAAAATGTCAGATCCATTCTAAATGTTTGTTTGTTTGTTTTTTTGCCACAACTGATGTGCAAATGTAATATATTTATCTTTGCCATACCAGCGAAACAGTTAATTAGCATGTAACAGCATTGTGCTTAATCTGATTAATTTGTTCTAATTTTAATGAGCAGGTTTCTTATAACTGGCTGATAAGAGGCATTCATTTTTAAAAAGACAAACTCAGAATGACGAGAACAATTTGCGTTTTCTGCCGTCTCTGGCCAGCTGGTGATCTAGGCGGCTGCCCATATTGTCTATGCAACTGACCGTCCCTGGCACTCATTACACCCACCATTAGAGCAATACACAAATATCCATGGTTAGCAGTACAGGAGAAGCTTAAAGGGGCAGTTCACCCAAAATTCAAAACAACATATTTTCCCTCTTACCCGGGGTGCTATCTATCCATCCGGATCGTTTTGATGTGATTCGCTTAGTTTAGGAGATATCTGCCATAGAGATATCTGCCGTCACTCCAGTACAATGGAGCTGAATGGCACTCGGTTTGTGGCGCTCAAAGCACCAAAAGAATACTTTTGAAAAACTCAAAACGAATGTCTCTTTCCAGAAATCATGACCCGGTTACTCAAGGTAATCCACAGACCTTGTTGTGAGCAGTTTCATGTAGGAACTATTTTCTACCGAACTACACCCCCATTCACTATAATGCTCCATGAGATGGCAAAGGGCAGGGAGGCAGAGCCCAGGCCACATCTATCCATCGCTGGTTAGGGTTAGGTGTGACGTCTCCAGTCGTCATTATTTCAACCTTGGTGGTATCAGTCATGTTACATACAGTATAGTGAAGTGAAAGAAAAGAAAAACAGGATTTCCATCATGGGATGTTACTGTATTGATTATCGACCCTTATAACCTACAATAACACAGAAAGTAAACCAATAATATGTCAAGCCCATTGTCTCTTATTGGTTTCACTGTCAATAGATAACAACTCTGAGTGGCAGCCACTCTAACTACAAATACCCTATACCATTCATTATTTGTAAATGAGCCCCCTTTGAATGCTTAACTTTTAAGAACAGTTAGGTTACATGATTTATTCATCCACAGCCAATTTTTCTGTCCAAAATGGTACTCTGTCTCGGAGAGCTAGCTTGCGTATATTCCATGGGTCTGACTTGTCAGGCTATCAGTCTCTGAGAAAATGCCCTTGATAAAGATTTTATTAGGTTCCCCAGCTTGCCTTGGGCACCCCCTGTTACCTTCCAACCACTCCTCACCCTCCCTGTCATCAGCCTACCCTCAAATCAATCCATCAAGAGTAGATCAAACTGATGGTCAGGAAAGGCAATCACACCAAACCAATTGCTCCACCAAAATAAATACCAATCACTGACTTCATAAATTAGCTAGTTTGGATCGGAAAATTGATAGTTTGTTTTCATATTCCATTAAAAGTAGACTTTTTCTTCAAACTCTGAAAAAAATATTGTAGTATAGGGCTACTGGTCTCTCAGATACATTTTTGTGAATCCATATCCAGATCAATAACTGACTTGCCAAATGTTTGCAACTACTTGGTAGTGAGTAAATGATCAATTGACACAGGGTATCCAAACAAATTGCTCTCGTAAGTGTCATAGCTATTTTCTTGTGTATGTATACAATAATTTATTGCATGGCAAAGCAGAGTCTTTAGAGTGAAATAATTTATTAATTTCTTTGCAAGTTCAGCTGTATGAGTTGACTATAAAGGGGGCAGAAGTCTTATCAAACAGTATATAGGCTTTATATCTTTTGAAAAACAGTTTCAAATCAGAATAAATACACCTTGTTCTAGATATATTTTGTTTTGGGGGTTTTGGCTTTCAAGTCAGTTGATTATCTCAATCTCATTTATTTTGTCACGTTACCCTTGGAACCAATAAAGAATCACTCAGTTTACTTTCCTTATAGACACATGACTAATGGTAGATAATGAAGTTACTCCTTCTGCTGAGGAAGTCCCATACTTCTCTTACGCAAGTGGACAGTGTACTGCTGGCGATACCTTTTGCTCATGCCATTGGCAACTCCAAAAAGCTGGACACATGGTACCGTCAAAATAATAATTATTATTATTTATTTATTAATTTTTTATCCTAAGCCCTCTGTCATCTCTGTAAGAGCTACGTTGCCAGAATATATGTGGTTTTGTCTAATTGCTTTAGAATGTTCAGTTCTCACAATCATAACCTCACATGTGAAATGTTTTACCCCTAGCCATGAATTGAGTACCAAGGACCTCAATTTAAACAAGTTGAAAGACTTATTTGGGTTTTTATCCGATTAACAGACCTCATACTGAACTGTTCTGTACTGTGTAAACTGTACCGGTGTATGTTGAAGTATGTTGTTTTGTTAATAAAGAATCTCAATCAATCAGCCCTATTTCCTATTTCCCAATGATGTTACCGATGATGAAGCTTACTCCACAGTGCACCCAAAATAGGTTTCATCATTTATTTCAAGGCTGATTTTGAATTTGTTTTGTGGCTAACCAGCCAGAGCTGCAGGTACAGTATACCAGTAAAACAGCATTGATTGTGCTGAGAAAGGACTCTACCAATCGACAACATCACTGGTAGGAAACAAGGCTAGCCAGATATCACAGATGGAACACAATATTGAATTAGGAGATGTTATGTCGATGCTAACCTTAGATCCCCACAGCAAATATCCTGATTTAATATTCATAGTCTGGTGGCGGGATGGCTTATAAGAGGACTGACTACTTTTTTGTTTTGTTTTTTTGGTGTTCGTCTGTAGAGGAGCAGCTTGGTGGTTTGATGAGGTAATTAGCTTAAAACTCTCCAGAATCTCTAATTAGCCATCTCCGCTAAACAGACACTGTTTTTGTGTTCTCATTGCCCTCTGTGACTTAATTTGTGAGTTGTTGTCATCTGAGTTGCTGAAATTGAAACATCGTTTTTACAGCCTACAATTTAAAGGACCAGTGTGTATTATTTAGGGGGATCTATTGGCAGAAATGGAATATCCTATTCATAATTATGTTTTCATTAGTGTATAATCACCTGAAACTAAGAATCGTTGTGATTTCGTTTCGTTTCCGTTTTCGTATCGACATAGGAGCGGGTCCTTTCCACAGAGCGTGCCATTTTATTAGTAGCTGAGCAACTAGAAACGACACCATTAGGAAACCAATTGTCAAAACAACAGACAGAATACACTATTGGAATTATATACTCATAATTATCGGACTCAACACCGTAGTATTCCAACAATGAGAGCGGTTGGTTGCCATCTGCAACCTCACCAGTGGTGATGAAGGAGGCAGCGCTTTGAGTGTCTAGAAAAGCGCTACATAAATACAATGATCATTCATTCATTCAGTACCACTAGATGCCGCTAAATAATACACACTGGTCCTTTAAAATCCCAATCTGTGATTTTTCTTTTACCATATCGATATGAGGTATATTCCCATACATTCTTGAGGAGTTTGATCTGTAGATGGAAAATATGCCATTTGGAACTTTCATAATGCATTGTAAACTGATCTGTTTTACTCCAATGTTTACAGACATTACTAGTGTAAACAAACATAGCCCCAAAATAGGCCTACACCAAATACAATTTAAAACTAATATTTTCCTGTTGTTTTAGTGCCTGTTTCAAGAGCTCTGTCAATCAACTAGAGAGTGAAAATATGTCTTCAATCCTATTTTTTGTATAATTCTTGGTGGTGGGGCTACCCATTCTGTTTTTGCATTTGGATGATGGATTAGGCCTTTGAGCTATTCCTGACATAGCTAATGCCTGATATGGGTCCTTTGATCATTGTCTGCAGATTTCATGATAGTTACATGCTTGTGTTCTGATACTGCAAGACGGGGGTTGGATGAAAACAGTTCATAGCCTGCCAAACAAAGACAAAGAAAGTCCAAATGAACTTGAATTTACTGTTGAATTTTCACATTTTCTCATTTAATGGGCCAGTAGTGAACTCTTCATCTCACTCACACTCATCTACTCAACATTAAAGTCTGACTTAATACATATGTAAACTCACTTTTCATAACATAAAAAAAGAAGAAATGTAGGAACAAAATTTACTTTTCACCATCATTTACCATTTTGCCTTTGGGCAAAATTAAAAGGAGCCCCATTATCTAAGATGTATCCCAGTATATCTGTCAAGATTTCTGTTTCATGTAGTGTAAGTGTTAATGCCTGGTGTGATAAGTGTAGTGTGAGTGTTAATGCCTGGTGTGATAAACGTGTATCACACATTAAGCAGGCCTCGACTTGTGAACTGAGGTGAGAATGTGCAAACTGTAACAACACGAGACAGCAGTGCAGTCCAGGTATAGTTACACAGCCCAGGCTTATTAAAGGTGTTGGGTAAATGTCCACTACAGCAATGCTCCGAGCTGGCAGCAGTTCAGCAATTATGGCTTCCCTGCTTTCTGGGTCCATCATCACTGAAGTGGCTATTAATAGGATGTCTGGCTAGAGATGTGTGTTGTTGCCCCAGGCTGATATTCAGGAATGGAAATCCTTCTAGTTCACTAGCCTGGGGCAATTTTTCACTCCGGCTCATGGAAAATTACCCATATAGCCAGAACCTGGACACAGGGAATGGACAGTCAACTCCCTTTAGTATTTTTTCTCTTTATTTAGACAGTAGGAAGCCCCTTGCCTAGGGGTTGCTGTTTGATGCCATTACATATTCTACCTTTAAATAAAAGAACAGTAACCTAAAAAATTTATTTAGATACAGTACTTCATTAAAGATATTCAGTTACAATCCAGCTGTGCAAACTGTGGTTCTAATAACAGGCACATTCAGGGCAGTAATTGGCTTTGTAATCTGTCATGTTTGTATAGGCTTCACACATTTGTTGTACTGGGATACCATAGGCACAGCGCTGCAGTTCAGTGGAGGGCTATACCTGACTATCCTATCTGTCCCTTGGGACCTGGAGAGGAAGTCAACAGCTTATGTAAATATTTCTGAAAAGTAGCACAGGGAAGCAGGGAGGGGGCAGGTGTCTCCTTGTACGTGATGAGTGCCAATCCACTTGTTATTTTGAAATGAGTGTATAGCCTACATTCCATCAATGTGTTATTCCAGAGGAGAACTTGTGGCTTTGAAAAACATGAAATATTCAGCTGGAATACCAGGGTATGCTGTTAAGTTTGTTCGTCTCTGCTGTCTCCTCCAATCCTTTGTTACACACTGGAAAGCATGCTTGATAGAGGTTCAGTGAATCAGGGCAAACTGACAGATGATATAGAATCTGTCTGAATAATAAGAAACCCTTGGGAGATACAACCACTTGAAATGTGCATTTTCATACACTTAGGCATGGAGATAATTTACTTCAGTAAGTTAAAAACGTAATTATCTCCCACACAGCAGCTGTCTTTAGGACAGTGTCTGATAGCGATAGTAAAGAGGGTTAAATAAAGGCGATAGTGTGTGTTCTTAAAGCAATATTTCACTTTCTTTATTTTTACATGCATACCACAATCATGAGCAATGAACCTCAGATTTGAGTTGTTCTGGATAGCTGTAATCACCCCTGGCATTTAAGCTTTTTTCTGACTCTATTGATAATTGAATACTTGAGACAAAGAACAGAAGTAAATTTTAAGTTTTCAGATGAACAATGTTTCCAAACCTAATTATCTAAGTTTGTATGTTGGAAGATTGTGTGTATTCATAGTTAAAGACGGTAATAATATTATCAAAATATTAAAAAAGAAAATGATAACAGAAAAGAGAATAATATGAGTCACGATCACTGCAATTCATACATGTGTTAGAAATATGACTTTAAAGGGATAGTTCGGATTTTTGGACATTAAGTGGTATGGAATACTTGCTAGTTGTGTAGTTGATGCAATGCCATTAGCATACTCACTGAGTCCCGTGGTCAGAGTTCTGACGCTGTGACACGCTGGGCCACGCTGGGCCATGTTCCAACATGAATCCACTTAACTTAACTTTATGTCCAAAAATCCGAACTATCCCTTTAATGGCAAGGTGTCCAGATTGAAAGGAAGCGAGCGACGTTACTATGTAGAGACCTGGGACAGCACATTTGGTTATTACACAATAAGTGTAAAGGGGAAAAGACAAACTGTATCTAAACAGCATCACTCTGCACAAATAATTCAAAATGAAAGTTTGTAGAGGAGCATACAATGTCTAATGAAATGTAGATCAGTAGTCAAACCCGTTTGACAAGATATTGTGAGATTTCCCTTTAAAATTTGAGGTGCTGAAGAAAACAGACCAGCGTTGATTATCTATCTTCTCTTTCGGTTTCTTTGGTTGCCCTGAGATCTACACCCTTACTTCTAATATATGTGAACATGGTGCGTATTTGTATAAAAAAAAAAAACATGCAGTCAATAGACAGTTATGATAAGGCTGTGTATTTGCTATTCGGAGAGCATTATCTACTCACTTCCAACACCCAGATTTTTCTTGCCAGTCTGGGAATCGAACTGGCGACTTTCTGGTCACAAGCCCACTTTTCTAACATTTAAGCCATAGCTGCCCCCACATTGCTTTGGTTTGAATTCCTGAAAATTCGAATTCACTTTCTAAAGTATGATGCTATAGCCTACATGAAACAACTTGAAAATGTTACATCCCCAACAGTATCCCTCACTGAAATTTTCATCTCCATAATTTCATTACGTGTTAATTAGTACAGCAAGGATTCATTGCCCTCCACTGATATGGACACATATGCTCAGTGGACACATGTAACCTTATTAACCTTAACATAACTCTCACACCAAACTAAATGATGTGATATGAGTGAGATAATGAACATAATAAATCAGCGTTGCTTTTCAGTGAGCTGCCCTGTTAAGTCCATTCCATATAATATCGTACAAGAAAGACTACAAGAGGTAATACTAAAACCTCACTTGGAATGGAATAGTGGGCTATATTAGGCCAATTTCTTTTCTATAGGGCCTTTCAAATTGACACATTATGCAAGCCCATGCCATTTAACCTAGCTCGACTTTAGAATATTAGTAAAATAGCTTTACAGGGATGTCATCTGCCAAGTGTACTCTGACAACTGTTGTGTCTATTTTTTTCTATGGAATTTTTGTAGGGAATTCTAGGGAGACCCTGTCTGGGCCTAGCTCTTTTCCCGAAGTTATTGGGAACAAAGTGACATTTCTTCCCCAACTCCTCAGCATTTTATGTGAGGTGGCGTCTCTTGCAGATCCCATGCCATTTTCTGTTTCTCTCCA
Organism: Parasudis fraserbrunneri; assembly: GCA_900302295.1. NCBI lineage: Eukaryota > Metazoa > Chordata > Actinopteri > Aulopiformes > Chlorophthalmidae > Parasudis > Parasudis fraserbrunneri. Next base: position 6,001 of record OMKL01104265.1, on the reverse strand, counting down.
ACCAATTTTTTTTGTTTTTCTACTTGCAATGCAAATATTATCCAATGGAGATGACAGTTGGGGATGCAAACAAGCCAGTTAATTCTCCAGTGGTGTTATTTTCTCTGGGTCTAAATTGTCCAGATGTCAGAACAAAGCAATACTGCCAAGTCTGAGAGCAGAGAAACGGGGCTACACAACATGTACACACAAATCCCTTGTGTACTGATGTCATACGAATACTGAAGAGTGCAGGGCAATTCTTACTTAAAGCTGAGATAGTACTATAAAAAGCCACTTCACAATTGGCGTCGATAGGATACATTTTGCACTGCTCTTTTTCATTGTGTCCACAGTGACAGGGTCGACTGGCTAGTGCTGGGAACGGG
>OMKL01104264.1:0-10092 GCA_900302295.1 Parasudis fraserbrunneri | reverse complement strand
GCCTCCCCTCTCTGTCTCTCCCACCTTGGGGAGAGAGAATCTAAAGCTGGGGACTTTGTGGTGATCAGGCTGTCTGTACTAGCCTACTACATTATTCTATTTCTATGGTTATGGACTTTACTACATACATGGACTTTGTGCTGATGGACTGTCTGTAGCCTAGGCTACTACAGGGACACTTTCAATTTGAATTGCCAGGGGAAACCATTAATGACAATAATTATACACTGCTTGTGATTTTGCTAGATGTATCAATAGTTAAGGTTGCCATGGTAATAGTAATAAATTTCAGTAGCCTACTGGTACAGCACGCAGTACATGATCATGCTTTTTCATAGCTTGTAAAAATCGCCTATTAGTAGCCTGATGTTGGTTTGGTTGAGGAACGGGGTGTTTTTTTAATGTGGCTCTTTCAAAAAATATTTCTTGTCAATGTGGCTCCTGAGTTGGCCAAGTCTGAGTACTGCTGTTCTAGAACATGTTTTGGTATTTTTCCAAGCCTCTCTCAGAGGCTCTCTTTGGCGGCGTGTTCATAGGAGACCTCTTTTTCAGCTGGTTGTGCTTGAGGGAAGTGCTCAGAGGTGCTGGTCGTGGCTGTTGGTGTTGCAATGTGACAACTGAAAACTCGTTTAAGGTTTAAATATTTTCAACTTCTAGCACCGGGCACTCTGAGCACTAGTGGCTCAGGAGGTAGAGCCCTCTTCTGGTAATCTGAAGGTTCCCAGTTCGATCCTTGGCTCTTCCCGGCAGCGTGTTGGAAGTGTCCTTGAGCAAGACACTTAACCCCTAACTGCTCCCGACAAGCAGGCTGGCACCTTACATGGTTTCGTCCATTGTCGATGTGTGAATGTATGAGTGAACGGGTGAATGTGAGGCATAAGTTGTAAATCGCTTTGGATAAAAGTGCTGTATAAATGCAGTCCATCTACCATTCCATTTAAAAACATGCTGAGCTCTCAGCGGTGTCATGAACACGCAATAGCGCTGTGTTTCCATTTAAAAGAAACAAGACAAAGCAGACAGCACAGAAAAGACTCCGATGGACACCACCTTAAAGCGACAGTGTACTCGCTGTGGAAGCGAACTGCAACAGGTTTGCAAGAACAAAATGACACCAAGCTCCGCATTGGTTTCGGCCACCGCAGTGTGCACCTGCTCGCTAGCCGAACTAGTCAGATGTTCCGGACCCCGGCTCCCATGACAACGTGTGGTGCAGACCTGCACGGAATATATTGGCGGCAACACATTCAACTGTGTTTCTATTTTGGTCGAGTCCCCATTCCTTTTCAGTATACTGCTGCCTTTAGGGTGGGAGCTGTCATTATAGTTGTAGCCGGGCCATTGATGTGTGTGGCCTTACCACTGAGATGTAACACTTGGGTTATTAAGGGGAATTCCACCGAAAGCAACATTAAACTCATTTACCAGATTGGGGCATAACTGATTAATTCCCTGATGTGGCTGTCTCTGCTCAGAAACATTGGCAGCGGAAGGTGCTAATTTGGAAGAGCCGGACATCATAGTGATGCTACCCATACCCTCATTAAATTTCTATGTACTACAGTGGGTGGGGTAATTTGAATTTCCTGATACCTTGATCGTCTCTCTCCATCAGCTTCACACTCTCGCTCTCACCAGGTAATGGCATAACCAGAATTAAATGCTCACCCCTCCTCTCCTTGTGTGTGTTTGGTAGGTGTGGCAACCAGCTGGTGTCCGACGCCCACCCCTTTGTCACCACGTAGTCCTTCATAAAGCTGGAAGCTGAAGCATGTGCAGTAGTTTAGGGCTATTTCTCTGGTTTCTACGAGTAAAGAAATGGAATTCCCATTTAAGGATTACGAGCACACAGGGGACATGCTAGTTTCCACAATGAGGGGTGGGAGTTGTGAGAGTGAGAGAAGCCTTGTAAAAATGTTTAGGCCCTGTATCTTGGATGTCTTTGTGTTGAGTAACATTCAGACAAGCATAGCTTCCAATTAATTTGTTGACCTATGTGGAATACATTATCTGAATCTTTTCGATAATCTGTCATAAAAAAAGAAGTCCTCCCGCACTGAAGCTGCTTTTCCCTCTTCAGTACATACATACAGTACATCTATATTAGATTGTAAGGATTCATACGTGCTTATAATTCAGCATACTGGTTATTGAGGCATATCTCATAATGCCCTATATCAATAACCAGATAAAATGATAAACTGTCATGAGGGAGTGTCCAGTTTACTGTGTCCAGTTTACTTCATGAGGAGACGAAACATGACATTAAATTGTTATATCTTACGATGGCTCATACACACTAGTAAGGTACACTGTAATATATTTGTACTTTCATGTACAGTCTTCTACTGGTGCCCACTGATCAAGTCCACTGGAACAGTCCAGATCCAGGGATTCAGACTGGTGACCTTCCGGTCGTAGGCGCGCTTCTATTACTTTTAGGGCCGCATTGTTTTTGTTGTTGTTGTTGTTGTTGTTGATGATGGTGTTTTTTTAGCATTCTTTGCCCACTAACCTATATATTTTTTCTGCAGGTTTTCTGAAGCCAAATCGCTTGGGGAGCAAGTGAACGGTGTCAGACACCGAATAAGTAAGTTACCTTGCCAGCACATACTACATACTACATACTACATACTACATACTACATACTACATACTACATACACTGCTACTCTGGCGTGAGTCATGGCGTTATGTAGGCATTCTTATCCCATTTTCTTGTTTCCATTTTGGGAAAAAATAGTGTTGCATGCAATTTGTATGAATGGCTGTATATTTACATTCCTTCTTGTACGCAAAATCTCACGTCACCTGTGAACATGCTCATGTTAAAGGAAGAATCTGTAATGCCATCAAACAGCGACCTCTAGGCAAAAGAGCCCCTCTTAGTACAGCGCTTTGTTTACATTTCTTTGTTTTGGTTTGATGTGCAGGTTGGATTTGAGTGGGTATAGGGCAGGTGTTTGTATTGTTGGCCACACTTCAGAGCCAGCAATAAGAACCCCTACCGTTTACCCACTCAAATTCAATCCACACATCGAACCAAAACAAAGAAATGTAAACAAAGTGCAGTACCAAGAGGGGCTCTTTTGCCTAGAGGTCGCTGTTTGACAGCATGACAGATTCTGCCTTTAAAGAGTAAAGCTGCTGAATAATCTGAGTGGATACGTGCATGACCTGCTTGCTCTGCTCTCGTGTCAAAGGAAGTCAAGAGTGTGTGAACCATGCTTGTTCACCATGTCCAGAGGTTGATGGTCCAGAGTGCGTGGTGTAAACTGCATTCCGGAAAAGCAATTTACGCTTGGGAGCTGTGAAGACATCGTCATCATTACCATCATCATCATTATCCTAATGGCAAACAACATTCTATGGCGTGAGCCCCCGAGGAACCCTGTGTATTTACCCATGTATTAACGTTCCCGTAAGTCTCTGGAGACGTAGGGCCTACCTGCCTGGAAAACGTTACCGAATGGATCGCTGTCGGGGTCCCATTTCCCTGAAGCGGAGAAGTGTCGTTCAGCACATTCCAGAAGTTTTCCAGGACCGAGAGGGGTTCTGATTTCCACCCACCCTCTCTTCCGACCTGTGCTTTTTATGGGCCTTGGTTTTGGCGGTTTTATGAGTGCTCCGTAAGCACACCCCGGTGTTCCTCTGGGTAATGTCCCTGACAGGTAAGCCTAGTGTGCCAGAATGGAGCCTGGCATGGTCCCTAGCTTCACTCAATGCTGAACGATTCCACGGCTTTGCTTCAAGGAATCCACCCCAGCTTTTGGAGGGAAGTGCTGTGCTTTACTATGCCTGTACTACTGTGTGTCAGCGCTTTGACACGATGCTTGCTTAATCCAGCGGTCTGTTTAGTGCCGCGTTGATTATGTTTTTGAGTGCTGCATTTGCATGCACATTAATATTCTGGATACTAGCAAATATCCTGTTTACGGTCTTAATACCAAGGTGCTTATATGCATTTTCATATCCCAAGTATCTGTATGCCTGTACATATGGGTATTACCATGCAAACTCAAACAGGCCACACAACCCAACAGTAAATTGGATAAGGTGCCTCAATATACCCACTACTGGTAATATGAGCTTATCCCCACTATCATAAATGGGATATGGCGTTTACATGCGCCAAATCATAGACAATAATATTGGAATATTAAAATGTACACAATGCATAAAATGATGTGTCATAAATGAGTCCAAATTTGTTCCAGAGTGCCTATAGTACATTTGTTGAGAGTAGACCTTGTTATGTTTTAAATTAGCTTTGCTTTACAATCTAGCATTTTAATCACCTCAGCTGTCAAGGGTTTTTTTGAGAAACCAGACATTTCACCACTATGGCAGTCCAAAATTATTTCAGTGCACTCCAGGCAGTTCTCCAGCAATCTCATCACAGTTCAAAATATGAACATATATTATTAGGGTTTGATCTGGTTTGCATTTACTGTTGCAGGCTGTATTTATGAGTTCCTTAGACTGTGTGTGCGTTTGAGGCTCATATCAGATACCAATGAAACGGATAAGTTTGACGCTCACCAACGCTTGGCATCATCTGCGTGCACTTCAGATCACGCACAGTGGTTTGGTGGCGTTCAGCTGTCATCCACTCTCAGATGCCAGTGTACACTTGGAATTCCTGGGTATCGGCGTTCGACTGCGGTGTCTGTTTGGGGTGTTGACTCAGCTGGACGTCAGAGGTGTCTGCGTGTCGCAACAAAAATCATCTCTTGACCTTTTTTCAGACTTTGGAATGTTAACTCTTGAGTTGGATTCAGTCGATGTCACTGTGTGTGGATGTGTCAAAGACGGGAATCGGAATTGTGGAGTGCTACATTCAGACTTTGTTTTGAATGCTGTTTGAGGCCTAAAATACTGTACATAGAAAATTTGAAAGAATTTAGATGCATATGAATTATTTAAGGGTTAAATAGAGAAAACAGAGCAGAAAGTTAACATTTTGATGCCGTCACATATTATTGCAATGTTAAGGGCATGGAGTCACATTTTTCCTAGGTGAGAAGCAGTGTTTATAGTGGAAGGTAGCTGCTCTCCTGGCTGGAAAGTTGTGCCATTATATATTTAGCCCAGTGTGTTTCCTTGCCATTTTGGAGGACCTGCTCGGAAATGTTACACTACCTGATCCTCATGGTTAATGTAGAACATGGACAGAGGTAGCATAATGTAGACTAAAGCCTGATGGATCTGCTCAGTATGAGGGTGAGTAGCAGGGGAGAAAGGCAGAGTTAGCCTGTGGAGAGATTGGTACCTAAACATTCCCCGGTTACCGGTATTGTTCTTGGCCACGACATAGCTTTGGAATCCAATCCCACTGGAGAAGCATACACTCCAAGCCCTTACTGTATGTCCAGAAAGCGCAGGGACATATATTTATTCAGAGGGATCGGTGGTGTGTTTTCTACAGGATAAGAGACGAAGGGCAGTCAAAAATGAGCGGGGTCCCTCGATCTCTTCCCCAGATGTGTGGGGATTTATGCAGCACTGTCCTAGTTGCAGCATCTGGTAACCTCTTTGCTATCCCACCGTCATCCTCTCCCCACCTCCGCTGCCACAGTGGCCCAAGCATTTTGGGATGGATGACAAGATAAGTCAATAGTGAGTCCTAGGATGCATGTCGCTACTCAGCTGGTTCAGCCAAATAACTGGAGTAGGAACACTGTGTCAGTTGTAACCTGGGGTCTTGAAACGGCATGGGGTTAGTCGTAAACACCTCCATAGGTTGCAAAGCCCCTCGGATTTCTCTGTTGCCTGCAGTCGTTATAAGTAACAGCCAACACCCTGAGAGCCTGGGTGTACATCCAAAACCACTCGAGGTTATACACGATTGTGACTGTTATTTATTTGCGGGGCTAATGTTGTCAGCTGCTCATAAGAATGGTTTATGTAGTGTGCCTGTTTTCAGCATGTGGTCTCAGACAACACTGTCTTGGCAAACAGTTGGGGCTATCCCATAAGAACACAGTTTTAACTGCAAAGACGTGCCCTCCACTTAGCTTTAACAACCTTTTTATATGGACAAACCTTCCTAATACTGCTTTTAATGAAATAATTTATGTTTGTCATTCATGCAATTTATTGTTCAATTGTACATAGTTTTGCAACTAGTTTTAGTTTTGGTAAGCGTTAAATGAGTATATGGGTATAATGATATTGGGTAACCAGATTTTTAGGTTATACTAGCTTTTGGTTACTTTAAGTGTTCTTACAGACTTATGTATGGACGGCCCTTGGATCAAAAGCTCTCTGTGGTTATTGCTTGTACGGTAGATGCATGCGGCATATCACATTTAACCTCTCGGCCACAGGAATCGGCAAATATTTGTTGAGGCTTACAGCTCAAAACCAGTCCTTAATAATGACGGCACGTCTCCTGACACTGTGGGGGGAAACCATGCATGGTTTGGAAGGAGTTGTGGTGGACGGGGGACAGGAGGGCTGAAGGTGATGATGTATAGCAGTAAGCACATCACAGACCACCAGTATCTGACACGTACGCAAACCCACATTTGTAGAAGATTACTTTATTGTGAATGTGCACAAGGCAATTGAAATTTGTCTTTTCTCATATCCCTGCTAGTTACATATACACACAGTTCTACACACATATGCATTTCTTCAGAGAGGTCATAGCAGTCCAGCGTCCCAGGAGTTCAGTGCCTTGCTCAAGGGCAATTTGGCAGAGATGATGAGCACTGTATATGTAATACCAGCCATCCTTCAGTCACCAGCTCACAGCTGGAATACACTTTACTTTCGTTGCCAGGGATCGAACCGATCGACTTTTGCTTATTTTGAGTTGTAATGCCTAATGGCCAAAGACTTCGTCTTAAATCATTTTCTTTTCCTTTGTTTTTGCAGTTACATTAATGCATCATATAGACCATTGAAAAAAATGTCTTGGGCGTTTGCCAGGGTACAACAGCAAAGACACACACCCATCCAGTAAAGATGATGGGTCAACTGTGAGTCAACAGAAGTCAGAAAACATCACTATCAACTGCCTTTTCTACTGTTCATTGTGACGAACCGAACAAGACATTTTGATCCACATTGGATCCAAGTCGGGACGCAGATCCAGTTTGGATTGAAACGTTGTTTGGTTGTCACAATCAATGGTGGAAAAGACAGTTAATAGTGTGCAGGCTTAGTAATCTCATGCCCTGCATCAATAAGAGAGCTGCTAATGCACTTTCTAATGAAGTACAATACACTTCATTTGCATACAAAGACAGACAATTAAGTCTCCTCTACAAAACTAGGCAACTATGTTCACTCAGAAATTGTATGGAAATGTTACACTGCATAAAATGAGAGTCAGCCAGTAGAGGGACAACAATGAGTATTCTGTCGCTGTGCATAGCCTAGCCAAGGTATGATCTAATTCCAGCTATACAGACCTAAAGATAGTCCTGGGTAGTTGGTGGGCTTTAGGACACCTTAAATAATGGTTCAATATATGTGGCAGATGTAAGCCACACCGGTAGTCTTTCAGACCCTTGTGTTTTTCTTTCTGGTTATAGCCCGCTCCCTGGACTCTCTCACTCTGTCAGCATGGCTAGGTCAGGGGCCCGCTAAGTGTTTCTTAATCCTGTTATTTTATTAGGAAAGGAAGAGGCCACACATCTGAAACAAGTCGGCGGGGATCGGGTCGGGGAGAGTTGCCTCTCGGGTATACTTTGACATGGATGCTGAACATCATGGTGTCTGTTCGGAAGGGGCTTGGACAGACCACCTGCCCATGGCTTGTCAACCAGCAGGGAGTCTCAGTTCAAACAGACCCTCAGCTACCCTGACTCCTCACCATCATTAACATCAGAAGAGTAGGCCATACGACAGGTCTCCAAACCCTCGTTCATCCTCCGCTGGCAAAACACTTAAACAGTGTCGTTTTGCTTTTTCGTTTGTGTGCCACTGGTAACATTTCAGACCATCCATCCTTGTCAGCACCGTCTACAGTAAAGTCGTGGCCTACTTATCAATTCGCAGCCCTTGTAAAGAGTTCAGAGGGATGCACTGGTCACTGCGAGCATTTTTTAAATTCAAATTGTTTTGTTTTTTAAAGAACACTATATGGGCTGATCCACAGACTGACTAGAGGATTGTTCCTCAATTCTTTTAGCCGTTCCTGCTGTGTAAGCTACTATTCTTGAGTTATTGGCAGTGCAAATCCTACATGCTAGCCTAATAGACATGTCTCCATATTCTATGTCATGAACGGCTCAAACCCAGCTATTATATGTGTTATCAAAGAAGGTGTTGCATAAAAGGTACACCCTCATTGTAAAAGGTGCATGCAAATTTTCAAAAAAATGTCTGGTGAAGCAGTATTCCATCTGGACTTCTCATCTTTGGACCTTAAGCTTTTGAATTGGCGACAGGATTGTATCACAGAGCCAGCTATGGCCAGTCCTGTACCTGTATGACACCTCAGGGATTTTAATGAAAACTCACCAAAGAAGTCAACTGCCATTCTACGTCCCTTTTTAAAGAAAAATGTTATTCCTTCCCTCTCTTCATCTCTATATCCTGCTCCATTTCACAAAGTCGCCAACCAAAGCTACTGCATATTCATTCACTCTCAGTCGCCAACTTAACGTACCTGTAATATAACGCATACCATTTGGTGGATGCTTTTATCCAAGGCGCTCTACCTACAGTACCATGAGTTCATGTACTTGTTTAGCATGTGCGGGTCCAGTGGTAATCAAACACACTAACCCCTACAGTGATAGTGCCAACGGGGGCAACTTCAATTTCCCCTGAGACACAGAATTGTCTTATGTACTGCCTGGCAAAGACCAACCTTCGGTTGAAATGTTACTCAAGTGAATCTTATGGGGAGTAATATTCTGTGTGTGTGTGTGTGTGTGTGTGTGTGTGTGTGTGTGTGTTTCTCCCCTTTTTCAGCCTTGAATTTCAGTTCATCCCCTGCCTTGGTTAATGTTCCCATACGACCTGTCAGTTTCCCAGCATGGCTCTTGAGTCGCATGGAGGAAATAGAAATACATGGGTTCTAATATTTGCTCTCGTTGATTTACGCTCCATCTGTACTTAATTACTGAAGGCATCTCATCCCAAATGCACAGTCTTGGTAATTATCAGACAAAATGAAGGGAACGGAGGCTGAGAAGAGTCGAAAACAGATGACTTACCCATGTGTTGGCCCCCGTATTGCCGCCACAAGGGAGGTGATGACCCACCTCGGGTGGATCCAAAGTGCTTCCCCCATGTTCCTTCCTGCAGCTTTGCCGGAGCCACGAGCGTGGTTTATGAAGACTGTCAAAGTGTTTAAATCCAGCAGCACGCTGTGCCCCGAGCCTATCTGCCGCAATGAACTCAATCACAAGTTCCTCCTCACGAGGGCCTGGTTTTGTTTTGAGTTCCAGTACGAGCAAATTGTTTGTCCAGAGACAATGTAGACAAAATAAACATGTTTGACGGCCCCTCTGAGAACTGTGAGATCAAAGCGATGGCTGCTAGCAGCTGTATTGGTGTGTATTAGATAAAAGGCAAACAATGCTGTAGACTGCGGTCAGACATTACTGTTAGCCGTTTATCTCATTGCTATGCAGTGAATTGCACATCTTGGCTGCTAACAAGAAAATGACTCACTTGAACCTGCGATGAATGAAGCTGTTTAGACTCACAAGAGCTGTCATTTTTTATGCCTGAATTCGTGACTTTGAGCTGTGATTTTCTCTCCTGAATTACCCATGTACCGATGGCTTCCTGTCAGAAAACATCAAGAAGGATGGCTCATTTTTAATGAAGGAATTCGATGTAATTGTATTTCATTTTTGTCTTTCTCTCTCTCTCTCTCTCTCTCTCTCGCTCTCTCTCTCGCTCTCTCTCTGTCTCTCTCTCTCTCTCTTAGATGAGCTTAAGAAACAGTTGGAGTTGCGTAGGATGCAGCAAGCAGCTCATGGTAAGTTCAACCCATGGGTGGACTTCTCCTCAGAAAATGGAATATGATAGGACACTTTTGGCAATGAAATGTATCATATTCAAAATGACAAGGCAGCCCAATCTGGATTTCTTGATTTGGAGCTTGTGATAGCTATAAATCTCC
>OMKL01104257.1:0-11740 GCA_900302295.1 Parasudis fraserbrunneri | reverse complement strand
CCAGCTAGGCGCTTGAGAATCATACAAAGGAGCGATGTAACTATAATGTTCCTTCTACAGGTCTCACGTAAATATACATGCCCTTAGGCTACTTTCATCTATGCCGGCAGGGCTTCAAAACAAAAGACCCATTTTACTAAAGCAAAATAAAAGCACCTTCAAAATAAAGGCCCACAGAAAGCGATTGCCACATTAATAGAACTTCATTTCACTCCCAAGTCATTTACAAAAAGAAATACGAATTTGGTGAGCTCGCTTGCGGAATGGGCCCCTACGTTTAGTCACCACACTACAACACGAAATGCAAGTTTTTCAGAATCCTTTGTCCATCGAAAATAGTTAGCGCTTCAAACATGCAACACTTATTGCCACAGCTTGGATTATAGGCCAAGTCTTGACCGTCTTTTGGGTATGGACAAATTCCTTCCTTGTCAATTCATGGATTGTAGGCTATTGAGTCCTTTTTGCTCGTGTTAGATCTGGCATTGCAGGCATTGCCCGCATTGGCCGACTATAAAATCAGTCGACACATAAATCATGTTTATTAAATAAAATTGACAATTTGTCCTGCCCCATGATTCATTAATCACATACGTTTATATCCTACGCTTATAGCCTACGTTTTTCCTTTACATTTTTTGTTGAAATTAAACTTGGGTTAGACCTCGGCTACTCACCTAGTCAAGTCAAATTCTTACTGCGTCATGTCTCCAAGCACGAAATGAGAGTGAAATTGGTCACTTATTTATTGAGACGTGACATCAACAGGTATTTCGACCGCAAGCCTACAGCGCCGCCCTGGGGCGTATTTTCTTACGAATAGCGGTCGAGATGCTGTGTGTGTGTGTTGCTGCTTCAGATTTGGGGGAACCCCAGTTGGATGTGTGTGTGCGAGAGAGAGTTCTCTGAAACAGATGTTGCGACGTCTTAAATTAATTAATTAGCCTATTGATGAAATATTATTAAGATGATCTGTGTGCTCCAATAGGCTACTGTCCTCTTTAACAAAATGGATTAAGTGACTATAGGTTAGCCTGGAAGATCATTTTACATTCTTTTGGTAGTCAGCTACTTTTGAAAGTAGACCCAATACCCTACCTCAGCGTCTGAAATATGCATTCAAACGTATTTTAAACACATCTGTAGCCTACAGCCTGAATTGCAGTGAATACCCATTGCATTGAGAGCTTATTAATAAGAGAACTCTAACAATTGCGCAGTACCTAATTGATACCGTAGAATATGTTTGCATATGGTTCAGTTAATCAGTCAGGTCGGATACAATCAGCGCCAACGCTCCTCAGGTGCGTCTGCGTGGAAGGTCACAGGACACATTACACCGAGGTGATTTGACTAGCTTGTATCTACATACGGTGTATTTCCTCGTTTTATTCCGCTAAAGAGAAATAGAAGAGGAGCTAAAACAAACCAATCGCATAATATAAAAGCAACAGTCGGGCAGGTTTGGCCAGGAGCGCACAGAGGCCGATGGGTTAATAGCATGCATTAAGAGGGGAAAGCCGTGCTCTAGGAGGCAAGACATTAAGCCATACTGACAACGGTAATTTCTATCTTTTTATTTATTTATTTTAGTCATGTCTCAGTTTCTGAGACTATTAATAGTACCTATTCGATCGCAGACATATTGGTCTGCAAACAGGTGATTTATCATTTAATGACAATGTGGCATTGCGCCATATTGGTTGGCATGAAACGTGTATTTGTTTATTTTAAGGCTCCCCATTAGCTGATGCCATGGCAATCTCTTCCTGGGGTCCACCTGACATACTGGACATAACACATTACATGATTAACATTTAATTACATTACTATACATTAGATTACATCAATATAAAAATGCAAACATATAAAATGTAAAACATACATTTTAGGTTAGATACTAATTAAAAATCAATATACAGATGTTTAAAAAGAATGAGAATTATACAACTCAAATGAAGTGGAACACAAATATAGAAAAGTTATACCTCCTATATGTTTTGTGCGACTTGTAATTTTGTGAGATTTGTTTTGGATGCAGATGAGGATACTGTTGAACAATTGTCCAAATGGCACAAAATTAATGATTTAGAAACTTGACCCAGCATGTGTGATTGTGGGCTACATAAGAACACTTTATTGTGACTGCAATGCCTCAGACCATTTTACTAACAACTCTATTAATGTGCTCAGTCCATGATAGGTGACAGTCGAGCACTAGGCCTAGCAATTTAGCTTTGTCCACCCGTTGTATTGATTCACCACCTATGGATAACTCCAGTTTAGACTTAGAAACCAATTTATGTTGTGACCCAAAGACAATTCCTTTAGTTTTGGCTATATTTAAGGCTAATTTATTTGTTTTGATTCAGTCGTACACTATATTCAACTCTGTAGACAAAACTTGATTTTGGTCAGAATTTGATTTGGGGGCCCCCCACTGCCTAGGTGCGGCAATACTATTGACTATTGTCAATGCTTGATCATTCGCACACCTACAGCTCCTGAGCTACTGTGTTTTGTATTTTTTGAGTGCCTTGTTTTGCATGTATCCTGTTGTCTTTGTAAAGCTGTATTGTGGTGGGCATTCATAAAGCTGCCATGACGTCATTTAGGTTTCTTCAAGAGTCCACAGTGCAACGTGCACAGAGCGTTGTCCTTCCGGGGTCAGAGGCAGGCGGCTGTAATGTGGAAGCCTTCTAATTATTACCATCCTAACCAGCTAATGTTAGCGCAGCTCAGCTAGCTAGCTATTAACATCCCGGTGATGTGGCAGTCCTTACATCAGCATTTTGTTGGTGGCTTTTTAGCCGCTTGATACGAGATTCGTATGCTTCTCTCAGGTTCTTGCACGAATATGAGTGGTCAATGTTCAGTGCAATGCATTAGGGCAGTGGCATGGTTTTGCCAAAGACAAGAGTCGTGGCTGGAAGGCATCTGCATTACAACAGGCTACCTGTGACAATCTGTGTTTGTTGCACTGTGGACTCCTCGAAAAACCTAGATGATGTCTTGGCAGCTTTATGAATGCCCACCATTGTATTGATTTTCTGTTTTGGGGGCCCTAAGCAGATGCTTAGTTCGCTTATGCCTTGGGCCGGCCCTGATTCAGGGCATGTGTTTGCTGCATAATATACAGTACAGTGGAATCGTCAGCGTACATTGTTATACCTCGATTTTTGACAGCAGAGGGCAAGTAATTTGTAAAAATTGCAAACAGGAGTGGTCCCAGACAACTTCCTTGAGGTATGCCACATGCTAAACTACAACAATTTGATAGACTACCATTGTAAAAGACCTTCTGTGTTATAGAGGAACGATACATGTAACTCTTCATCATTGTAGTCACAGATGGGCTAAAACCATAACATTTGAGGTTTTCAATTTGAAATATCATGATCAATGATGTCAAATGCAGCACTGAAATCTAACATAAGTGCTCCTGCTGTTTTTGAGTCATCAATCTCCCTCAACCAATCATCAGTCATTTGTATAAGTGCTATACAAGTTGAGTAACTCTGTCTGTATGCATGTTAATATTTGGTGATCAAGAGATCTGAACATGAATAATCCTTTCCATAACCTTGATAAGTGCAGGAAGAATACTTGGAGGTCTACTATTAGGCCCACTGAAAGGTAACTTATTATCCTTAAGCAATGGAATGCTTTTTTCCCCTCCGTCCAGTTTAAGATACACCCCACATAGCAAACATCTATTCAATTTGTAACTTAAGGGACCCGAAATGTAATCGGCATGTTTAGCACCTTACTGTCAAGATTGTCCGTGCCTGCACTGCTATATTCAGTCCTCAGCAATATCTTAACATCTCTTGCCTCAACACAGTTGAATTGAAACAATTAAAACATACTTTCTTTTCTTTTTTTTTTTACCATCCATTACTTATCAGTTCACAAGGGTTAGAATCAGTACCACCTAGGCTCTGTCTCAGATTGTTCACCTTAATGATGAAGTTGTTAAAATAGTGATATCTTGGGGCTTAGTTAAAAACATACCATCTGATTCAACAAGAGGCACATGCGTTTCTCTTCCTTCCCATGATATCATTCAAGGTATTCCAAAGTTGTTTACCATCATGTTTAATACTGTCAATTATTTGCCTATAATATTCTTTATTCTTCCTTTTGTTCGATTTAGTCACTTGAATTCTCAGTTTACAGTATTTTCATCTGTCCTCCAATAAACCTGATTTTACTTTTTTTTATGGAACTGATCAGGGAGTTTTCATCAGTTTCAAATAAGGAAGATGCTCAATAACAAGTAATTTGTTTACCTTAATTTATTTTGCAAAATATAACAGTGAAAAATTTAGATTATGCGTTTGTATGCTGTCATAGCAATGTTGACAGTGTTTGCCTATAGTTTGACTGTGACGGGAGACCCCAACTCTTAAAAAAATATATTAAATAATAACATGGCAAAATGCATGTTTTGCAACATTTCAGAGCTTAATATTAATAATACACCATAACTTTTTTTTGTAGTGTATTTAAAACTGATAAATGAATCACAACATTTGCAGAACTAAATTCCATTGAAATACTCGATAACTCCCGGGGTCCTTATGATCAAATAAGAATGAGCCTATAAAAACACGATTTAAATTAAAATAATTAATTGATCAAATATTAGCCTACTAGTAGACCCGTCTGGATTTTGAATGGACATACTAACTATAGTAGCCTACTACTTCAAAATTGTATTATCATTTAGCAGTTAAAAACACAGGCATATGACAATAGGCCTATTTATATAATATATATATATATATATATATATATATATATAAGAAAAACGGGACTTGTGCGACACGCTTCCCATCTACCCAGCCATCTCTCTAACGTGTTTTGACATGTAATTCAATTAAGTTTTTGTAAGCTATACGTGGTCAAATAAATTCTGTAAAATTAGAATGTGAAGTGAGCGGCACCCCTGAACAGTTGTCACGGCACCCAATTTGGGAACCACTTGCCTAAGGTGCCAATAGCCTTGTTTCAACCACATTCAGCAAGAATTCCAATGTTATTTCCATGGTCTAGGAATGTAGAATCAATATTTGTGAACGTGAGCTACTCTCCCATGAAGCCAGTAACCAGAGAAGTAAGACTCAAACCTGTGATGTCATCAGATATGAAGTCAGGAGCTGCTCCACTGACAATTAATTTGTCTGTGGACCTGCAGAATGTTTGCTGTAATTTTTATACCCAAATGAGCTTTATTCAATAGTAGTGTTCTCAATTCTGAAACAGAAAATGTACCCATATACTCAGAATATTACCCTGGGTGCTCTGTGTCACCTTATCTCTCCCAATTTATTGAATGTGGAGCAGCTTCACACTTAATGCCTGGTGACATCACAAATGTGAGTTTTAGCACTTTAGAGAGTTCATGTTTGCTAACCTTTTTGGGCCATCTTAGACCATATGAATAACATCTGAATTCTGAAAATGGGTGTAGTTTCCCTCAAGTATCAAAGATAAAACTATGCATTATATGTGACGTTCTTGCATGTCAGTGCTGGGAAGCATTCAACCCTCGAACCGATGACCTCTGAAGGTCATGTTAAAGTGGTATGTGGTTGAGTAATGTTGGCTGTGATTATGCCCTTTTGAAGTTTGCAGGCTTAAGATGTGAAAGTACATAATCTTCAATGAATGTTTAGGATGAGTGGCCAATGGTAAATTGGTGACAGTGATGGAAAAGATGCCGAATACACATGAACAAAATAAAAAAATTAAAATAAAAAACTGTAAAAAGATTTTCTAAAAAACGATTTCCAAAGTGTTTTACAGACATGGCAGACCGGTAATACAAATCCATTAATTCAAGAAAATAAAGCCCTAAATAAAATATTGGCTGATATGACAATCTTTTTTAACTTAAATAGTAATACTTTAATGGTTAATCCATCCATTAAGTTGTGGACTCTCATGTCCCCTCATTCTCCCCATCACAAATCTGATTGGACAGATGGAGGTCCAAGGTCGAGGAAAACTAGAAGCCGATAGGTTAGGGCTGCACTAATCTGAGAAACCCAGAAGCTCTCACTGGAATTTTGACACAGAAAGATGTTAGTTGCCTCTAATAGACTAAATAGATTAGACCTATAACGTTTATTCATAGTATTCCATCGCAGCCATCTTTGTAGGCAAACAACAGGTGGTCTGAGGCAGTGCAAACTACATGTATGGACTAGGGCTGTCCTCGTAGTCAACTAATTGTCAGGCAGCCCTAGCATGGACAACTCTCCCTCAAAGACAGACTCTAGAGAACCAATGATGTCACCAAGATGTCAAATCTAGACCTGCTTAGTCGGTTCGGGAGTTGAATGGTTAAAGGACCCCTCTCCTCTTCTTTTACATCATCTCCTCATGTGTAAATGAGTAAAGTATGTAGTAGATGAAGTTAATAAAGGATCATAGTTTTCAGCTGGGTTCCCCATAACAGCTATTTCAGTGGTTCTCAACCTGGGGTCCGGGGTCCTTGACGGGATTAGGTCCTCATGAAAACGGAGTAGTTTAATTTCACCATTTCATTCATTAGAAGTTAGCCCTGTGCGAGGATGAGTGGCTATCCTGATCGTAGGTTTCACTCTGTCCACTGTTCTCCCCTCAACAGCAATATAGACAGCTAACTCTGGACTAAATCATATCTAACAATCAAATGTTCAGATGAGGTCCCCGAGACAAAATCGTATCAAATGGGGGTCCGTGGCCTAATGTGTATGGATTTGGGGGTCCTTGACCTGAAAAAGGTTGAGAAACACTGGTATTTCCTGGAGAGAGCAGGTGTTCCTATAAGCTGTTCCTATACAGACTAGTCAAACATTTTTGACTGTTTTGGCTGTAATTCTACCACCTTCCCCCGAAGCATCAGAGCTGGTGGTGTGATGTAGAATTACAGCAGAAACTGTCATGGTAAAACAGTTTTACCGGTCTGTATGCAAACAACTTATAGTATCATAAGTTAAGATTAGATGAAAATGTTTAAACTATAGGTGTTCCTAATATTTTGTACACACAGTGTAGATGAACAACTCTTTGGAATGGCCTCTGGCAGTCGCTAGTGTAACTGTACTTTTCACTGGTGTTCTCGGAGGAGGAAGGGAACTCTGGCTGGCTGCTGTTGTGTCATTGTTTGCTCCGTCGTGCCAGGCACTCATTTGCATTCCACGGTGGCAGTGTGGTGCCATGTTAATGACCATTAACTCATATTAAACTGGAAGTGTAAGAGGGAGCTGGCCGATGCGTGCTTTTCTTCGGCGTCTATTGTCTATCTACGCACACGCTGTATTGCACAGTGCCTGCGCAATACAGACGAGGTATGGTCGTTGTCATCTTATAGTTCATATGCAAATACTGTAAATGTAGCAAAGGTTATCCCTGCTTAACGCTTTGTTTATCATTCTGTTGAGTCTTGCAGTGGGCAGTCCTTCATTCCCATCTCAAGTTTTGTTTGTATACAGTGAGAAGGCGGAACAGGAAAGTAGATGGCACGACAGCACAGCGCGAGGTGAGGTTTGAACACATACTGTCGAGAGGAGCCTGCATGGGTGCTCTCTGCACAGCTTATCAGATGACCAAACCAGGAGGGGTGTCCCAGTGGGTGCTTCACGGAGCTTCAGTCGGTCGGTGCCGTTGAAATCCTTATTCTTGAATTTGGCTGCTACACATAGGATGGCTGCTATATAATGATTAATGGTGTCATCATGGAAATTAGCATTGGTTTGGTATGGTGGATTGTCAACAAAGGTATTTAAACATGACATTACTGCCTGAAAATCTTTTGTTAATACAGTAAAAGTGAAATCCAGAAAAAAGCAAGGAAGATGTTCGCTAGCTCCCTGGTATGCATGAGTAGTTTGATTAGGACTATGGGAGCTTCTTTTCTTGCTGCCTATTTGGCCAATCAGATCGCTTGACTGAAATTGGTCATTGTAAAAAAAGAAAAAAAAAGAAAAACGTTCTGTAGGACAGGGCCACCTGTCTGTGTATGCTCTCTTCCATGACAAAATGATCAAATGTTGGTGTTCAGGAGATGAACATGCATCAGTCTGACCTTTTCTACCCAGTACATTTCTGTGGGATGTTGCCTAGGTATCTGAACAGTTTAATATAGTTGCTTTCAGTTCTCACATGTTAACAACAGAAGCAGTGGTGTCGATGTGTGCTGTGTAATCCTATGGACTGTGCACTGAAGTAAGTCAAAAAGCAGATGTTTCAGTCCTTAGATTAGTTGAAGCACTGTCTGAGGACTGAAACGTCTGCTTTTTGATTAACTTTTGTGCACCTGAGCACTTTTTTGTTTTGGCAACTCAGCTGTCTTAATAAAATCCTGTATTTTGCATTTAATCTCAGCATGTGGACTATGTTTTGAGGCTGTTTAGCTCAAGGTGTGGGTGTCGCTACCTCTGACCTCTCAAGCTGGTTTCCTCTACTGAAGCACCCAAGACAACATTTGATGTCCTAGTATTACTCCAGGACAACTGTTTTTCGATGTCCTAGTGTTACTACAAGTGCAGGACCACGGTTTCCTGGCTGCTGTGCAATCCTGTCTGCCATCATATTATTGACTGAGCCAAAACAATGGCATAAAATACCTAACTTAACCTTACGAGAAATTAGCCCATGTATTCTGGGCAAAGCAGGTTACAAATAGTCTTTTCTAGCAGTAGATTAGATTATCAATAGACGTGGAGGAGCCACCCCAACAGTTATTAGATTAGACACTTTTGATGAACCATGTTCAAAGGTAAAATGTAATTTTCTAGGGTTGTAGAAGATACTATCACCACTGAAATGTATAATGAAATTGAATGGCCATAGTCTGCTTAACTTCATTCAACAAATTTTAGAGGCAAAGTAATCCAAAATTAAGTATTCATATTTACTGAGTAAGGGTAATCTATTTGGCAGGTTATCTGTGACATATTACATTTTAAAAGTTACTTTTCCAGCCCTGGTTAAATGGTTCCCCCCCCCCCCCTTTTTTTTTAACCTGCCTTTGGCTCGTAAAACAGTGTCGCAGCATTTGTTAGAGGTATCAGAATTACCACCTACATGTACATTCTTGACACACGTAGACACACATACTGTATGTATGTTCATTCACATCGCTTAGAAAATTTTAAATCATACACAGTAACATGCACATCATCTTAGGAAAACCACAAACACACATCTTAGGGTCTTTTGGGGTTTGATACCTGTTATGCCAGTACAGCACAGATAAGGCCTTATATTCTTCTGAAATGTTTCACATGCAAATACACGGAGCCAAGGTTATCCCTGTCACAGGGCTATGGTTAGAATAGAGCTTGCCACTTTGAGGCCAGTTGTTTTGCATAGCCTCAGTGCCCTCTGTAAACTGTATGGGCAATGCAAATGTATGCACTATTGATGCTAGGTTGGCTGAAATACGAGCGGAGCAGAATTTTACTCACCCAGCCGCAGAACCAAGAAATGATTTGCATACGCTAATATTCTGATATCTACCTAATTATTTGTATTGTCCTGGCACCACATCACCCCAGTCCTAAAAGACTTCCACTGGCTTCCTGTCTCCCATCAGATCAATTATAAAATCCCCCCCCTCTATTTCTCACAGTCCTCCTCTCCCCCTACCAACCCTCAGGTCCTCAGCCTGCCTTTTCTCCACCCCCAAGTCCAACCTTCACAGTGTAAGGGACAGAGCCTTCTCTAGGGCATCTCCCAGGCTCTGGAACTCTCTCCCCCAAGACATTAGAGACTGGTAGTTGCTCTCAATTTTCCAATCCCACCTCAAGACCCATCTCTTCTACACTGCCTTTTGTGAATTGTGTTTTCAATTTCTCCCAAATCACATAAACAAAATATTTTCCCGTTTCTATGGCTAATGGTAATATACCTGAATGTAATGAATCTACCTGTTTCTATGGTTAGTGGTAATATACCTGAATGTAATTTTGCACAAAAGGATCTTTGACTTTTGGATAGACTTAACATAGGGTTCCAGCTATAGTTACTCTTAATCAGACAATATGTTATTAGTTTTGGTTCATACCATACATCAACAGACCATCTTTCTTCATACATAGGACATTTACTCCGAATGTCCTCAATATCACACCATAATCTATTTTGAAAAATGAATAATAAATGATTCATGAAAAAATAACGATTTTCACTTGGCAGTCCCAGGGATAACCATTAGAGGTTTCCCAATTAAATATCCGTCTAGTGAGTCTATGCTCAGGCGTGTTTACAGGTCTATCCCAAAGTCGAAGCATCTCGCATCGTGTCTGATATTTGGAGCTTCCCATCCCATATCTCCATAGCCAGAACTGGCGTGATCTTATGAACTCCCAGAAACGACTGAATGGCTCTATATTGAATTGTATTACAACTAGCATGTTCATGAAAACCCCAGACACCAGAGGCACAATCTGTAACAGGACACCCACAGGACTTGCACAGCTGTGTATAAGTACAGCTGTGTAGAAGTATGGAATCCTAGTTTCTTACAGGCTTTAACTTTGTTCAGTACTGACCCCAGTGCTCTATGCACTCAGTTACTTTGGATCAGTCAGAACACACTTCCTTCAAGGTCATATCATGTTCATCCAAGGTCAGGCAAAGATATTTATACTGTTTAGTATATAATCCTATACTACTGTTGGCCCAATATTAAAAGTAAATTAACTTCTTTCAATTGATTGTTTCCTAACAGGAACAATTTGTGTTTTGTCCTGATTTAACACAAGTCTCAATTTCCAGCACCAACAATATTCAGCATATTCTGAAGATCATGTTCATCTAATAAAATTGTATTGTCAGCATACAATAATGTGTGGTACTGTGGCTGTAAGTGTTAACAATAGACTGCACTGTTGTGATTGGAATGTATCTCAGCCTCTGTGTGGTCCAAAGTACTGTAACTGTGATATGGTAGTATTTGTAAAATGTGGGTTTGTCACATGGGGACATACCAGCACTGGGCCTGTGACCCTTTTTGGGTGCCAACCCACAGTTCGAGAAACCAGCATGCAGAGATGATCGGGTTTCTTTGCAGCTGTGCCATATATTGACATTCTCTCTCTCCCTCTCTGTTTCTCTGCCTGTCTAGACACTGAGTATCTGTCTAATGCCTGTGGTGACAGCTTCTTATTGATGAATGAAGACTGAAAGACTGTAGGCCATAGTAGGAGGATCTTCATCCATCTGTCCGTCCATGCCTGATGCCACCAATCCCTGCTGGTGCTGCTGACAGTTGAAGACACAGGATCCCCCTTTTCACTCATCCATCCCTCCATTCCAAATTAATTCTTCCGACACTATCCTACACTCTCCCGCCATCTCTCTCTCCCCTGTCTCACTTCTCTTGCCCTCTTCATGTAAATCCATCCATCTCTCCAGCCTTTCTTCACCCCTCTATAATCTCTCAGCTCTCCGTTCATCATTCCTCTGCAAATCCCTCCATCCTCTTCCCATTCTCCGTCCCTCTATCCTCACTCTACTCTTCATCCCTGAATCCCTCTCCGGTCATGAATCCCTACAGCGGGCCAGACCTGAACTCCATTCCCTCGCCACACGAGGGCACCACTCCTGCAGCACCGGGTTCCTTGCCTAGCCCACCACCCTGCCCAGCTCCAGCCCCTAACCCCAACATGCCTGCTTATCTCCCCGCTGGGATTTCAGCTCGGAACCGTAGCCCTCCCTCCTATCTAGCCACGGCCCACGATCC
>OMKL01104241.1:0-10741 GCA_900302295.1 Parasudis fraserbrunneri | reverse complement strand
TCTTTGGAGCCAACAAGAACAAACCAGAAGACTACCAAGGTAGAGGCAAAAACGCTGCACCTGACAGATAGGCCCAGTTACTGTCCCAACACTGTACCTGACAGATAGGCCCAGTTACTGTCCAACACTGTACCTGACAGATAGGACTAGTTACTGTCCAACACTGTACCTGACAGGTAGGCCCAGTTACTGTCCAACACTGTACCTGACAGATAGGCCCAGTTACTGTCCAACACTGTACCTGACAGATAGGACCAGTTACTGTCCAACACTGCATTGTGATTGATGAACTTGTGTGCTATTGATAAATACTAGAATTGACTTCCATGGTTATAGATTTCTTGAGTGGACAACTAACCTCTGCCCTCTGTCCGTCCTCAGGTGGACGCAGTAGCCAGGCTATCGTGGATGGGGCCCTGAATGCTCTACGCTCTCTGGTGAAAGAGAGGCTGGCTGGCAGATCTGGGGGCTCTGACTACAACAGACAGGTACAGGGACTAACGAACCAGTTCAACTGTCCTGCCGTGTGAATCTGGGAAGACGACATCTAAGGGGACATGTGGATTTTTAAAAGCACTAATTGCATTACTAATGATGTGTGTGTGTCTTCTTCCAGAGTGGTGGCGGTGGTAGCGGTGGCAGCAAGAAGGATGTGGTTGAGCTAACCGATGACAACTTTGACAAGATGGTGCTGGAAAGCGATGATGTGTGGTTGGTGGAGTTCTTTGCCCCCTGGTGTGGGCATTGCAAGAAGTAAGTCTGTTTGCATGCCACATCGACCGTCATTACAGCTAACCATATTCTTACAAATTTCGTCAAATGTATGCATTAGTTGGCTTTAAATTAAGTACATCACATGCAGATGTAGCATTATATATAGAGAGAGAATTTGACCTTCTGATGATAAACTGCCGTCTCTGTGTCACCAGTCTGGAGCCAGAATGGGCAGCCGCAGCCTCGGCTGTCAAGGAGCAGACTAAAGGCAAAGTTCGCCTGGGGGCTGTGGATGCTACTGTACACCAAGGTGTATCCAGCCGTTACGGGGTGAGCAAGAACACTAAAGCAATCTGATTCATCAACATGAAAGTTGCAGAGTATATATTCAGATTGTGTGATGCTTACTTTGAGGATAAGGTTGCACTGCATTACATCAGCACTGATATACTGGGATGTTTTTTTTGTTTTGTTTTTTTTTATTATTATTTTTATATAAACATACCTACCTAAAATATACCAGACATACCTACATACCTACATAAAATATACAATAGAATTTATCTTGAAAACAAGAAGTTGCCATGTAATAAATGCAAAATACTGCCCAGTTTATCCGTGCCTGTTTGGAAAGCAAATTCATCATTTTGGTGAATTGAATTGGACTGGCCTTGTACATAGACTTAAATCACTGGAGCTGACCACTGAATCAAGGTCTCTTCCGCTTTCTGATAGAATAGAATAAAACCTGTATTGTTCAACCAAGGCTGCAGAACTACATATTGACACACAATTTAGGAACTGAAGGACTATCCGTGCTCTCTTTGTCTAGATCCGTGGATTCCCCACCATCAAGATCTTCCGTAAAGGGGAGGACCCTGAGGACTACCAGGGAGGCCGTTCCCGCTCTGAGATCATCGCCAGGGCGGTCGATCTGTTCTCTGAAAATGCCCCTCCTCCTGAACTACTGGAGGTTAGTGTGTGTGTTTGTGTGTGTGTGTGTGTGTGTGTATAAAGAGAGAAATGTTTTGATGCTATGATCAGGGTTGTCCTCAACTAAAGAAATTCTTGGCTGGTTAATATGGCTGACCTTGTTGACTACCAAAGTAGTTGATTTACAAATTGTGTAAATTTTTTTTTGCAATCTTGCAGAGGGACCTCTTTCAATTTAGTGCTCATCAAAGATATGCTTATCATTTTTCAGGAAATGAGTTATTCAGCATGGGGGGGGGGGGGCATTAAAAAAAAGAACTCCACTAACAAAGTCTTGGTGGACTAAGACCAAACCGACTAGAGGGCAACGCTTGCTTGGATTGTAAGAGTTTGTGTCTGTATCTTAGATCCTGAACCAGGACACGCTGAAGAATACCTGTGAGGACTACCAGCTGTGTATCATCGCTGTGTTGCCTCACATTCTTGACACAGGTTAGACCACCACACACGTTTGGTTCTGATCATTGACTCAACTGCAGTTATATTAAATAGAAATTATGCCTCTTGAGTCTCTAGATCACTGACCGCCCATCATCCTTCTATCACCTCCCAACAGGTGCAGCGGGCAGGAATGGCTACCTGGAGGTGATGATGAAGATGGCTGAGAAGTACAAGAAGAAGATGTGGGGGTAAGCATGACGGATCCGTTTTCAAATTGTGACAGTTACGATAGTCTCAGAATTAGCCCTCTGATTAACCCCCACCCCACCCAAACCCTCTATCCCTGCAGCTGGCTGTGGACCGAGGCTGGAGCTCAGATGGAACTGGAGGCATCTCTGGGTATTGGAGGGTTTGGCTACCCCGCCATGGCTGCCATCAATGCCCGCAAGATGAAATTTGCTCTGCTCAAGGGCTCCTTCAGCGAGACTGGCATTCATGAGTTCCTCAGGTAGATGGCGCTCTTGTCACATTTAAGATTAGAAGCGTGAGATTAATGACACCCCAAGAACTGGGAATCGCTGATGCACTGAATGACACATCTGAGTGATTTATCTAATGATGCCGTATGTCTCTCAGGGATCTGTCTATGGGTCGTGGCTCTACTGGATCAGTTGGAGGTGGGGCGTTGCCCAAGATTTATACTGTGGTACCATGGGACGGAAAAGATGGAGAGGTGAGTGGGGAAGAGGCAAAGAGTTTGGTTAATGATGTGTTAATAAGCTTATCTGTTTTGTGCCAACCAGTCCTTTCAGTCCTTCACAAACCACTTGTTTTGGTTCCTGAGATATTGGAAGCAGAAAATGTTTGGGCGTTATTTTTTGTTGGCAATGCCACTGGAACTCAATGGGGGCATGAAAATTCAAATACTAGTGAATGTCCTTTCAGGATGGACTGAAAATACTCTGTTTGTGGTAAATCAGATAGGCCTCTTGTGGACTAATAGATTGAAATGTATATTTTCCTCATTGCATCAAGAAGAGATAGTGTGTGTTATTTTACTCTATACAGTATCTAGAAAGCGAGGCCAGTATTTTAATATCTGGTGAATGGTCAATTGTCTCATCATCCATCATTTGTCTTCCCCAGCTTCCTGTAGAGGATGAGTATGATCTCAGTGACGTGGACCTGGATGATGACTTTGAGAAGGATGAATTATGAGCCTAGCAAATGGGGAGTCTGATCCAGACAGGCCTGGTTTGAACTGGTTAAATCTGGTCTAGCTCTGTGTGACCCACCTCTCTTTTCCTGTGGATGAAGGGGAGGCCTGGTCACTCTTGTTACTGAAATACTCCAGAAGAGAATCGTTAGGACAAGACACCTGCAGCTTTTCACATCATCCTTGTTCGTCAAAGGCAGGGGGGTGTGGCCTGCGGTGGACTCCGCCTTACAGACCTGCTGAACATTAGTAGCTGCATAATAAGTCCCCGCCCCCTTGATGAAATGTGGAGGAGTATCTGAATGTGGCAGTTCAGTTGAAGTTTTTTTATGCCATCATTCCCTCCTTCTTGACCTACCCTCAAAACACCCATCTTCTCATCAAAGATGTGGACCAGTCCATTTACACTCTCATACCCAGACCGATGTGGCCATCTATTTTTGATTTATTTGTTTTTTAAAATTTGGTGGACGAGAATGTCAGTTTTGCATTGTGTCTGTACAGAACAAGGGGATACTGTGGGACTTCTTGTGTAGATTTTTCTTACACGACTTTATTTCAATTGTGTGACAACAAAATGACATTTTTGTTAAAAAAAAATAAAAAGGAATAAAAACAATTAATCACTGCCTCCTTATCCATGTAAACTGCATTACAATGTCAGAATATAGAATCACAGAGTGCATGCAATACCAAGGACCTATGGAGTTCTTATTGTCCCCTGTTCACAACAATTGTTGAATACCTTTTCATGGAGTTACTGTAGTGACTGCAACAAGCCTTGTTTCCATTCTTAATCATGCCAATTAATGTTGCTTTAAATTGATCACTTGAGTTTAACATGACAGAATAGGAAGAAGTCATAATACTTGTAAGTATATAATACATTCATACAAAGATTTGGCACTTCACTTTGACTAAACAAATGCAAGAAAAGGGCAAAAACATCTCAAGCCAATAACATTTTGGAGAGAAGTATGTACACAGAATCACTTCGTCATGGAGCACATCAGTCCTCTGAACGGTGATGGAAAACGAAGCCGTCAGAATGTAATAAGGAAAACTATTTGATAATGTAAACAAAAAGGCATGGAGTATGAGCACATGAAATGGTTGTCTGATAAGGTTACTATGGTGACGACTGAGCCTCCTCTATGGAGTGAACACCAAATAGTTGCATGCAAGCAGATAATGGTGATGTTAAGTGTGTGTGTTGAAGCGTCCCATCTGTCCAAGTCTCTTGTCCTCAGAGCTGGCGAGAGGTTCCCTGGTCAGACTGCAGGAGCCTGACGATGGAGGGGTCACTCTTGGCACCCTTAATGAACTCTTCCAGAGACAGCCTGCCTGTGGCACAGAACATTTTAACTAAATTTAGTTCATCTCTACAGCCACCACGATGGATTACACAGTAATTGGATACACCCAGGGCCTACAGTTCAGTTTACAATACATATTTACTATACAATGAAATATCTTCTACGCTTATGTTTTTCATATTAACTGAAAAAGATTTAGTTTTAATTTGTGATGACATACAATAAGATAGAATAATTCACGGATAAAACAGTAGCTACTGCTTCCGCTCAGTGGCAACTCCTGGCAGCCTGGCCTGGCGCCTTCCTGTGGGTCACTGTTAAGAGTTAATCCCCCATCAGTCAGCCCTTTGAAGCTCGATTTAGATATGTTCAAGATTTTCTTGGGTAGGGGGATTCCTGTAGATCCGTATCAGAGCCTTGGGTCCTCCACAACACAGGTGAACATGGATCAATTGGCCCTTCCTAGCCAGAGTTCCATGTACTTGACATAATTCCTTATTTTTTCTGACTGACCATTGGACAAATGGCTCCTGGCTGCAGCTAACAAGCAATATTAATGAGGAAATCCTATTTTCTTGCTGCTGTTTAATAAATGTCCGACACTGTATAATATGCCATGCATTGATATAAAACTGCTAAAACTCCTGCTGAAAAATCTCAAACTGCTCTTGAAATTTTGCAAGTAGGTTTTACCATTTATTTCAGGGCTGCCCCCATTGACTTTGCATTCGTTTTGTGGCTAACTAGCCAGAGCTGCGGGTATCCAATACAAAGAACAGCATGGACTGGGCTAAGAAAGGACTCTACTCATCTGAAACGTTATTGGTAAGTAGGAAATGGGGCTAGGGGTCCAAAATTTACTCTTTAAGCTCATCATACTTAAAATTCCAATGTATGTGTTTCTACAAATGGCGAATAAACTTGTACTTGAACTGGCTCACCATCGTTGTCGATGTCCATCTGTCTGAAGATCTTATCTGTCCGTTTCTCTGGTGTTGACTCATCCTCAGGCATCTTCATCACTGAGGACACCATCTTGTAGATCGCCTATAGGAGAGAGGGAGGACACCGTGAGAGTGCTTCCTCTCTTCTGCACATTAACCCTTTCAGGTGTACGTGTTTTGGAATGGTTGATGCTAGAGCAAAGCCGCAAGTTGTCATAATTGTAACCTTAAAAGTTGTTTATAAACCTATCCCTAACCCTAACCCTAACCCTAACCTTAACCACTCCCACTACCTAAAAGTTAAAAATAAATGAAAAATATTTGTCATAAAACGCTGACATTTACCTTTTGGAATATTCTCTCGGAATTCTATTTTGGAATTCTAGAACTTGCTTTCAGTGGACAGTAGCCATTGTTTCATCATCATTAGAATGTTCAGTTCTCAAAATTCTATCTCATTTGTGAGATCATACACCTGAATGGGTTAAGAATGTTCTTGATTATATCTTTTTAAACTGTTTGTCTCCTCACTCAAAATGCACCTCTCAGATCTTCCCAATGTATTTCAAGAAGAGAATGAGGAGACAGGCAGCTTTATCCTCTATCAGATTACATATATTTTTTATATATTACACTCACACACACACACACGTGTGTGTGTGTGTGTGTGTGTGTGTGTGTGAGTGTAATATATAAAAAATATACACACACACGCACACATACACAATTATACAACGGCTTGGGTGAATACACGATTGTGATTGGTTGAAAGGTGGGCACATATACCAAGCAAGTTTTACATGTCTGTCTTATGTTACATTCACTGCCTTTCTACTACATTACTGACACATTCTGATATGTCTGAGCAATTCCTCTTGGTGGCAATAAAGCATTAAATTGGTTATTACATGTTCACTGGGCCTTACTGATGGCTTTAATGAGCCAAATCCTTTGAGTCAAAAACCTCAAACCATTCAAACATATGGCTAGAGGGACACTTTTACAGGGGAAATGTGTTTATTCTCATTCACTTGGATCCCCACAATGGGCTGAGCCAATATTGATACGGCACAGCCTGTGGCTAAGGTCACTGTGGTGGAAGAGTAAATACAGCCACATTGATAAGAGAAATAAAAATAGAAATGGCAGCTAGTATCCATGGTCTGAGGTGAAAGGATGTTATGTGGAAGCCTAACTTTACAATTTCAACATCAATTACACAAAAAATGAAAATGTGAAATTAGAAATAATGTTCCACATTAAAATGTTCTTAAAATGTGACATTCGCAACTGGAGAAGATCCTGTTGAAGTAATCTGTTCTGTATGAAAAGGACAATCTGCCCTCACCTGAACAATCTCCAGCATCTCTGCTCGGCTGATGTATCCGTTACCATCCAGGTCGTACATGCTAAAGGCCCAACGGAGCTTCTGCTCCAGACCGCCACGAGACGTCACACTCAGGGCAATGATGAATTCCCGGAAGTCTATAGTGGCATCGCCGTTGGTGTCAAACGTACGGAAAACGTGCTCGGCGAACTTTGACGCATCTCCATACGGAAAGAAGTTGGCGTAAATCTTCTTGAACTCCTCAACGGTCAAGTGCCCTGTGGGGCAGTCCTTGAGGAAGCCGCGGTACCACTCCTGCAGCTCGTGGTCCGTAAACTCAGTGTTCTCCTTCAGGTCGTTCAGGACCTC
Organism: Parasudis fraserbrunneri; assembly: GCA_900302295.1. Classification (NCBI taxonomy): domain Eukaryota; kingdom Metazoa; phylum Chordata; class Actinopteri; order Aulopiformes; family Chlorophthalmidae; genus Parasudis; species Parasudis fraserbrunneri. The sequence continues at coordinate 3,481 of OMKL01104241.1, read as the reverse complement.
GGGTCGCAGTTTGCTGTTCTGCTTTCCCATGATGGAGCTTTCTCTCAGACAGACAGACAGACGGACAGAGAGACAGACAGATAGCTGGTGTCTACCTGCTCCTGCTCTTCTCTGCTCCCCCTCTGCTCTGCTCTCCACGTCTCTGCCTGCTCAGCTTCCTCTGTTCCTGCGGGAGACGAACAACTCTCATTAATATCCTTGTGTGAAATGCATGAATGATTCATTGGTTCAATCAAACCTCGCTGTCTGCAGAGTTTTATAATAAAACTTGAGGTGGAGATTTATCTCAGAGAGCCAAATGGTGATTCAGATGAATGGAAATGATCAATCTGGACAGCTGAGACATTGTCCTTAAAGAGAAGGAAGAGATAAGATTACAACTGAGATGTTCCAAGCAGTTATAAGAATACTAAGAACTGGTCTCCGTGGATACCGTCTTAATCCTGAGGCTCAGTGATAATTTATCGACCATTCTCTACACAGTGGAAGGAGAAGTGTCCTGGGGCATTCTAGGTCTCAATGTAGCCACTCTCTCAAAGGTCAGGGAGATGCAAATGATTGTTACTTTACAACCTAGATGTCCATTGATTAATTTCTCAGTTGCTTAAACACAATCCTCAAATGATTATCTACATTTGCAAAACAGTGTGTCAAAACCCCACACCATTGACTTATTTGGTCATAACACCATATCATTTCTGATTGCTTTCTAACAAAATGCAAATTGTAAAGCACTTATTTTCTTTTAGTTAGTTAGAGTTAGAACCTGTATTTAACCAGGCAAGTTGACTAAGAACACATTCTTATTTACAGCAATGGCCTGGGGGAGTAGTTGCAGGGGGAGGGAGGTTACCATAGCCAATTAAGGGGGAGAGATAATTACAAGGCCTTGATGTCAGAAACCTGAATGGGAATTTGGCCAGGAGCATCTGGGAACCCTCTACTCTTTGCGATAGGGGCCCTGGGTTCTTTAACGACCAAATTCATTCGAGATCTCAGTTTAATGTCTCATCTGAAGGACAGATTTCACATTACAGTAGTTTGGAACGCCTACCTTTTCATTATTGCACTTACTTTACGGTATATACAGCAACAATATTGTTTCCAAACAATGTACATTGTATCATTTTGCTTACAGTACTGTAACAAGATTACATTTCTTTCATTAAAATGTTGTTTCATATTGGGAAGCCTGCCAATACGGTAATACATATTTTTGTTACATTTTTATTTAATCTTAATTGACAGCAACACTAGTAGTCTATAGATTAACTACAGTAATTTGATGATCACCAGTCTCAGTATGGTACATAAGGTACATTGGAGATGCATTCAGGGTTGACCGTGTCATATTGATGCTGATCTTAGCCTACTTAGTGTATTGTCTGGCTTTGTTTATGCAGTGATAAAGAGAGGTTTCCATTTGGTGAAACTGTTGCACTTATTGAAAATACATTTACTTTTGAAACATGAGTTTACCATTTTGAGTGTTTTAGGGCCTTTTGCAGGTGAATTATGTTTTGCAAAACACTTTTAACTGTTGTGGGGTTGGCACTTACGTTAACGAGAATGTAGACAATGTTTCAGGAATTACGTTTAAGCAATTCAGAAAAACTAAGCACAACGAGTGGGTTACCAGGCAGAGAGGCTTGGAGCCGTCAGGGAGACAGTGTGTATGACTGTATGCAGTACACACTGCACAATCTATTCAACTATAACAAGGGGGGGGGTAAAGAAGCGCTCCCCCTCTCTTTCCCCAGAAATTCACTGTTTCCCCCTTCGAAACGTTCCGTGTGTGTGTGTGTATTGCGTACATGTTTGTGTCTGTGTGTTTATGCATGTGAGAGAGAAATACAGAAAGAATGCAAACGAGAGCGACGGGAAAATAACTGACTTTAAAGAGAAGGTCAAGTAACAGGGTGACTGACAACACAAAGGAAAGCATGGCTTCTGCTTTTACTTTTGCAACCTATGATCTGGAAAATTCTAGAAAGAAGTTGGACACTACCTCAGCCCTTCTTTTAAGGTATGCGTGCATGCATGTGTGAGACATACATTAAGAGGGATGTGTGGGGGCAGGGAGTGGGAATGGAAAAAGTAAAGACACGTTCAAGGAAACTAATATCTGGGCATACCATGGGAGCTGTAGTGACACATGATAATGACATATTAAAACCCTTTAAGGTGGACGTTTTTTGGAATGTTTTCTCTGAATTCTCAGAAAAATTATTTTACCACTCGATAGCTTTCAATGACCAGTAGCCATTGGGTCATTATGATTAGAATGTTCAGTTCTCAAAATTCTGTTCTCATATGTGAGATCATACACCTGAAAGGGTTAATGCATTTCAATAACACCTCCTCTCCCTTTGTGTTACTCATAAAGAGTTTACTGGAGAGAAAGAGCCATAGGAACCCTCAGTGTTTCTCTTTTGTCTGTCTTTCAGTTATTGGAATCCCATTGCTCAAGACTAGCATTATTGGCACCAAAAGGGTTCTATGGGACACAGAACAAAAGCACAGTCTAGTTTAGGCTCTTTCTTATAAATTCATGCTAATGCAATTTCCTGTAATTTCATGAATCGAATTCACAGCAGACAAGGGAGAGGTTAGGGACCAGTTGCTGGACACCCAGCAACAACATTTAAAGTCCAACTTAAAGGGCCACTTCACCGATTTTCAACCTTAATCCTATCGTTCTGTTGTGAGGAGGAGTTTAATGTCCTATTATCACATGTCCTCCTCACAACAGAGCAATAGGATTCAAAATAGGCAAAATGCCTCCTTAAATCAAGGCAGGGAAGTCTCTTTCATCAAAAGGTAATTAACAATTATATTATAATGGATGTTTACAGAATTCCAAATTTCACACTCAATCCATCTATGAGATATTGCCCCTCTAAAACTGTGGGGAAACAAAGTGTGCCCCATGCCTCTCACTTGGTACTGCAGGTGTGGAATCTGTATCCAGTGATGTCATTGATGTAATATTATGGGTCAACAGTCAACAGTCAACACTGTCAACAGTGAGAGTGAATATCAAATTAAATCACTGCTTATTCAAAGGGCTGAGTGTAGGAAATACAAAAAATTACCAAATATACTTTGATATAAACATTGTTTTGAAAGGAAATGAGGAAATCAATACTGTAATTTGGAAATACATGCACATCTTCTAAAGGATAATAACACTGCCCTACAATAGCAGAATGCTTTAACTTCTGTTATTGCCTTTTGCCTTTGTACAGCAGAGTACCCCTCTACATGTGTATTTTTACCACTATATCTGTATCCCTCTACATGTGTATGAATACCACTACATCTATATACCTTTAAATGTGTATGTACTATTACCATAGTATCAGTGCCCTACAAAGGCACTGTAGTAACGGAAGTTAAGGCTTTTTGCCTTTGTAGGGCAGAACAGTAATCTAGATGTTTATTTGGACATAAACAAAGTCAGGCTTATTTTTGGAAATAC
>OMKL01104222.1:0-11247 GCA_900302295.1 Parasudis fraserbrunneri | reverse complement strand
GTGTCCCAATGGCTTAGTGCTGTTAGATGTTTTATATTGATCACAATAATTTGTATATGGGCGCTAACTGCAGCCAAAAACCACATCAACACGGTCAAATTAGCGTAATACGTCCCGGTTTATAAACGTAAACAATTGCTCTGTTGAGCTCTTAAGGTACTTGTAAAACGATTCAATCGCTTTATATTCGCTTATATCATACATTCAGAGTTAAATGGCGAGTTAAAAAACACCCAGATGTCATTTTCGTTGAGAAGCAGTGAGCGGAGCTCCCATTGTGATTACATTACGGCAGAACGTTTGACCTCCTTAGTAAGGTGCATCATAAAAATCACAACCTCTTCTAGGGTTTCTAACACAAGCGTAGAAACCCTCTTGACTTCCTCCGTAAGCCGCAACTACTCATGCGTATAAGAATTTGGCATCAGAGGGACTGTAGACGCGAGCCTAAGACTTGATGTTGATGCGGTGCTTACTAGAAAAAGACAACAGGCACATGTTGTAGTTACACTAGCGAGGCTTACACAGTAAAACATTTGATAAAATACTATTTACGTTTTCCAGTTCTCTGTCAGTGATTAAATAAGCTATGCGCTACTGTCACCTGAATTATGCATGTGAGGTATCTTATTTGTATAGTATCACAACATTGTTTGGCTATTTTGAATTAGCTAAAAGCTAATTACCTTGTGATTATATGGGACAAGAAAATGTCAAGAAAAACTGTCCAATCAGCTTCATTAAATGCACGATTTTCCTGTTTTGTTTTTTTATGTAATTGCTTTCTCACCTCAAACATACAGCTCCAGGGTTCATTTGGAAGCGGACCGAGACCACCTCAAACAGGTGGACCAGGGTACAGTTATTTGGTGCTTGTTCACATCTCCCAGAACAAAACAAACCATGGGTTCGTTTCAACCAGACTACACAAGATATGCAGATAGGTCTGGGGCAATGTGAGAATAGGCTAGTTATAATTTAATAATCTAATTAATTACCATCACCTGCTTCGAGTCTTACCTGTCTGCTACAATAAGCCCTCATCAGTTTGCCGAGAGGCGCGTGCCTTTTAATCTTGAACTGCAACACTGTGCCGTTATGCCCTGTCACCTTCAACTTGATGTGGTCATTGCTCTCACTCCTCTTCACGCCGTCCAACTTAAAAGTGATACAAACAAATATATTAGTTTTAAAGGGCAAATTGCATATCATCATGGTATGATTGAGAGAAAGAAAAGGAATCTGATATGTGTTGGCATTTTAAAACACAGCACATGAATGCACAGAAATACCAACTATTCAGAGAAAGTTAGCCTGATGATGTGAATGAATAGACAGTAACACCCCATTTACACAGCCAATTAATGTGTCTTGAGCTGACTGGATAGCTATTGGATAGGTAAAAAGCCAAATGTAAATGCATTCAGGGGCAGCCACTGGGCAACTTTTTAGGCAATATGATAGGGCAATGTGCTTGCCAACAGGAAATTAAATGAGACAAGGGGGAGGGGTATAATATCAATATTTATCTGGTTCTGGGCAGCAAGTTTGTCCGATGTGTTGCCCAAAAAGTTAGCCAGTATGACAACCTTAGCCATCTAACTAAATAACCAGCTGGTTGGTTAAAATGTGGTCATAAATTAAGCTAAAGTCTAACAGCCACATCAATCGAAGCACTTCAACATCTGGTTAAAATGTGTGGTAATAAATCAAGCTTAAGTCATATAGCCAAGACATGATATGCTGGTTCCAGTCCAATACGAGGTTTGCCGCCTGCCTCAGCAATGTATGCTAATTAGCTAGCTCATGATCTCTGCTGTGCTGTGTACATTTCTTCAGAAATGCTGGCCAGACGCCTTTTACCTGTTTCATATTCACTTACGAAGTACGTTAGCTAACAATTAAATAAATATAACATATCCCTCAACAACACTAAAGCAAAAATCAACCCAAATCCATCACCTTGGGTTTTGTGTCTGTCATGATGGAGCCAGCAGCGTCACTTTGCATTTCCTAATGCTATTAGTAATGGACAGCGCCAAGTTAAGAGTTTAATATGAAGCCCAAGTGTTTACGTACCGGGAAAGTGCGAGCGTCGCCATCTAGTGGTTGCGTTTCAAATAAAATTTAATCACCACTTGGTGTAGAGATTGTTTGATTATCGATCAGTGAGAAGCTTACACCAAAGAAGGTACTGGGCTTTCATGAATTAGACATTTTGTAACAGCACATCACATTTTGCAGAACAATACTGTGGAAGATGCTCTCCAAATACCAGAAATGAATAGCTAAATCTGTCGCAATAGTATACATATTCTCTCATTAATTAAGTTGGCTTGACAGATATTGTAATTGCGTTTTTTGTCAATGCTACTTCTACAGCTTTGAAGCTACCAGCTTCAAAATTGGTGGACATTTGCAGCGTATACCCATGGGGTGTGCTTGTGCTATTTGTATGGATGGCTCACTCTATCCTTCCTTACACTTGTTTTTTTCATCCTTTTTTCTCATAGCTTTACAAAGGGGCGTGGCTATTGTCAATTTTTAAGCTAGAGCCTTCCAAATTGCCATACAATTTAGGACATGCTCAACAAATGAATGTGACAAACTAATGTCAATAGACTTAAGTCCCACCGCTTTTCCCGATTGGTCTATCTTTCATCCCTCAGAACTATTAAGAGAGTTGGGGGATGGTGTGTTGGAAATATCAACATATTTCTGTGGATTACAGCTTGGCTTTTTCAAGCCAACTTAGTTTGTTCACAAACTTTACATTCTAGTTGAGATTTATGTTTTTTTTGTACATGGTCCCTGAAAAAATAAACATGGTAAACTAAAAACTAAAAAGAATTTATTGATCATTTAAGAGCACACCCACTCTACAGTGTTGGCATTCAAACTGAAATTAATGATAAAATATGATACGAAAGGATCGAATTTCTTAAAACAAATGTTTTTTTTTATTCTTCATGCAGAGAAACAACTTTCCAAAAATATTTCTCTCGTTAAGGAGCACATAATTGTTCATTTGACATTCTAAGACAAATAAATACATATTAATTGATAACAAAATGTTTGTGGGAACCTTTTATATTGTAGCTTACTACTAGCTTCAGAAAGACAAGAAAAAGTCACAGTTTTTGTGTAACACATGGTAGGCCTATTACATTGGATAAACCACCAAGGTTTGATTGTTACAATATATATTTGTATTACCTCGAGGCATATTCATAGAAGTACATATATTTTCCAAATTTGATGTAGAAAATCAAATATGCAAAACATTGGTAGTTGTTCCAGGGGAAATAAAACTACTTGTGTAACATGAGTCAAACCAGGACTAACATGTTACCATATAAGTCAACATCGCGGCGGCGCTTCTTTTCACATCCCACTGCCAACCAACAGGGATGTCATGCCAACTGTGCTACGCTTTCAAATAAACAAATCACACATTTCATCCCGTTTTATGTGCCGAGTTAGCCCTGGACTTGAGGAAAGTGGCTATTGTATCAGGTTGAACAACCCCAAACATTTTATCTTATTGATATTGCATTGCTATCCGAACGAGAAGAAATAAATGAGTGTCCACACAACTCTATATGCTACATAATGAAAACTCAGCTCGACACATCTGTCAGGACATTCTGTAACATTGCACCCGCTTGAGCAGACCACTGTCGAGTTGGACTATCTGCCACCCTGAATATGAATGTCACATTATGCAGGGGTGCAGCTCAGCAGTGAACCGTGACGCCATAGCCGTGAACGGACCTGGCTGACGCCTTCTCTCCAAACCAATAATATAATAAATTCATGACAATCACTCACAAAAAGAAATAAATACTGAAAGTTTCACACATCTTGTCGGATAATGGCAACCCACCAGCCCTAATATATTAAAAGTCACAACAACTCTTAAGAAAAATCTCATAATGACCCATGACTTATATTATAACAAGACATAAACAATATGTATACAGTACGCAATACTGATGATCTCAGCTCCCAATATAAAAACAACAAACAAAACAGAGGATGTGGGTAGATACTAGACTTGATTTTCAATGAACCAATCAGCCACTGTCTTTTCAGTTAGCAACAAAAGGACAATTTGTCCAGCCCAGTCCAATTTGTTAACAGAGGTTATAATTTTGAACTGTGACATCTTGTGTGACCACTCACTGCTTTTTATCATGTGACCTTGTCTTCATTGGCCACTTCTTCAACACGTCAAGTACTGTATTTGATGCTATAAAACCAAGCATTGTAAGACTGTATGGCATTCTAAAGTGCAATAATTCAGTAATAAAGTCAGTTCTGAATTGCCTGAACAGTTGGTGGGGCTATTCCATTTCAACATAAAAAAGGGGCAATATGCATAATAATGGTAATAGCACTTAATAACTTACTAGTATGAAACATTCACAAACGCACTATTTCCCCACATATCTAGACCCGTTAGATTCACGCTGTTCAAGCCATGTGTTACTGCACAATCCTGGAACAGTATTGAGGTTTAGGCTGGTCACATACCACAGGATTCTGACTGGATTTAGCCCCAATTAGGCATCCCCACATATATTTAGAGCCTTGTGGTGAAAACTCCAAACTTTCTCAAGCTTTCTAACATGACTGGGATCTTTTGGAAAATTTGGCTGGGATTGCAAGTTTTGGTGGCTGATTAGTGGAAGAAATCTTGTAGTGTGTGTCCAGCCTTGGGGCAGGGGCAGGACTAGAGAGCCCCCCATCCCTCAGCAGGGGGGAACTGATCCACTTCTCCTACTTCCGTACACGGCTGCTCTCCCAGTGTGAACGTCAGCTTGTATCTCATCCGAACCTTCTCCTGCAAAACACATACACACACACACAATACTGTAAGTATGCCAGTTATATCTTAGGGTGCTTTCACGCCTGCCTTGTTTAGACCATTTCAAACTAACTTAGGTGTGAAAGCACCTTTAGTCACCTCGTTAGTTCAGTAACACTTCTCTTGTACCTTTACTATTGACCAAGTTATCATCCATCCATTTATTCTCATACATTTTTAATGCAAGGCACCCACATTGGATAACGAGGGACAATGAAATTATACCTCAAGCATGGTTAACATCAAACATAGGAAGGGTAATTAGTACATAAACTGAAAAAAACAACTTAAGTGTTATGCTCTGTGAGTGAATGAATGTACAGATGAATTAATGTGAATTAGATCCCCCCGCTGATTACCTTGAGTGGATTGGCCAGCAACATGACCTGTGTGATGGCAGCAGGGGGCAGGATGGGGTTGAACGGTGCCAACTCTGTCCCCGACGGTGGCTGCAGCCTCACCTTCATTGACTAGAAAATACATGGAGAGAAACCCAGGAGATCAGTGATCAACTAGAGCAAGACTAGAGCTTCATATACAGAAAATACTGTACATACATACACTCACTCACACACACAATCACTCTCACTCACTCACACACACACACTCACACAAAGCCCCCCCCCCAGTATGCAGGTTTACAAGAAGAGGTCTGGGTCTCAGAACGTTACAGTTTCCCTTTCATCAGTGCAATGTATGAAGTAGTTAAAACCGGGGACCCCAAAAACAATAAACGAGAGGGTAAATGTAGTCAGCAGTGTTTAACTCCCAGTGCTGTGGTGAGTGGATGTGCTGGTTTTACCTTGGGCACAGCAGCCTGCAGAACGATGTTCCTGACAGGCAGCGGGGCTGTGTTCAGCATGGACGCCACCATCACCAGCACATCAGGCCTGCCCGGTGGACAGTCAGTGGCAAAGTGCAGCAGAACACGGACGCCATCTTTATCATATGCTGTCACTGGACAAACTTTGCCTGAATAATGTTAAAGGGGAAATATGCTTTGATTAACACCCAAGCTATTGCACCAAACTACACCCATAATTAACTACTGCGGGGCGGGGGGGGCACTCTCTTCCAAGGAAGTCTAACTCATATGAGATGAAGGATCACATTCCACCTTTCACAGACAAAATGTATCTTTTTTTAAGCCTTGCAAACAGTTTGGGCATTAACTGAAAGCTCATAAGCACCCACTTAATAGCTCCAGTTACATACCCAAACTCAACCCTTTCCTGTATGACTCGAGTAAGGTTTCTACATATGCACTCATCCCAGATTACATGACAAAGGAGATGGCTCACGTTACATCAGATCCTGTGTATTGGTAAGTGACTGGAACTCACTTGGCTTGATGGCATCGAGTGGGACAAAGACATTAGCCAAAGAGATCTCCTGTCCTCTCGCTGGACTGGCATGGCCCAGAGGGAGGATAGGGGACAAGGAGCGCAGCAGGGGACTGTCGTCTGCCTGGCTGCTGGCGGGTGGGGGAAGAGAGGCTCCAGGCAGTACACCCAGAGGCAGGGGGCTGGATCTCGAGGATGAGACCCCAATACTGGAGGAGGGGGCTACAGTAGCACCCAGGGTCTCATCCATACCCAGCAAGCCACCAGGGTCCAGGATACCAGCTGTACTGTGTGGATAATGAGAGATACAATTAGTGGCGTTATGATACGAAAGAAATGACCCAGACCTCATTATACCCATATGGAATATACAGTGCCTCATTTTCTCATGTGGATCAATAAAATCATAGACTTTTACACATACAATGGCTGACTGATATAGATTCACAGTAAAGAATGGAGAGCAAGGAAAACAAAGACGTAATTGCGGATACAAGATAAAATCAACTACAACTCTGGACTCAGATAGAATATAACATTTAAAAACAATAACATTTGGCACAGTTGGAATGCAACAGCGTGTGTTGCCCATAATCCTTAATACTTTCATACATCTGCAAAACAAAATCATCCAAGCTCAAAATAATCACTTTGCCACCAAGCCGTCAGATGCCTAAGTCAGCAGAGGTGCTCTGTTCGAAAAGGTGGATGTATTCCTCACTTTTTAGGGCTGCCCAGGTCCAGCATGGCGAGGTCCTGTAGACTGCGGTGGAGGGAGGCAGAGGCAGGCTGAGCAGCACTGGGGAGAGAGAGGGAGGCTGCACTGGACACCTGAGGCTGGACGACTAGGGGAGTTGTCTCAGCGGTGGAGGGGAGAGAGAAAGAGGGAGAGCTGGGCGACAATGAGAGGGCAGCCAGAGGGGCCGGTGTGCTTGAAACTGCACCGAGGGAGGGCTGAGGGAGTATGTCGGTGGTCGCGGAGCCTGATGCCGTGGGTAACGGAGGTGTGGAGAAGACTGGAGCAGGGAAGGCTACACAGGAAGCTGTGGTGGAGGACTGAGGGTGGCTGACTGGAGCTACTGTCATGGCCAGAGAGTCTGTAAAGAGTGAGGATGTAGAGAACCCAGGAGCTGGAAGGGAAGCACAGCTGAAAAGATCCAAATCCTGGTTGGAAGCCTGGATGACAGGATGATAAAAATCACCAATACCAATTAGAAATGGTTTCAAGAGACAAAATTATCAAAAAAAACATCAGTATGTATAAACCAACTTAAAAAGTAAACCTGTACTTACCTGTAAAGACGTCAATTGATCATTCAAGTTTTGATGTTTTGGCATGTCTGATTCACCAAAAGCAGGAACAGGATCGTTAAGGCCTGAAAAGAAACGAACACATGAATTCATCCTTTTGTCTCCGCCAGTCAGAGAACTGTATTTTCTCAGAAAGTAAAAAAATCTCTCTCTCTCTCTTTCAAAACAACAACAACATTGACATAGATATAAAAAAAAAAGTCAATTAGTAACTAGTGTAAGCTTGCTGTTATGATATATATAAAAATAAAAATAAATACATAATATTTACCTAAATATAAGAGTTCTCCATCTAGCAGAGAGAGTGCTGTGGAGGGTGTGTTGGGGCTGGAGGCCTCTGGGTTGGTGATAGAAGCAGACCCCAAGAGAAGGTCAGCGGGGATGGAAGAGGGGGGTGCTAGAGGCTGCTCTGGTGGAGAGGGGCTCTGGAGGTCCAGACCCACCAGGTCAATCAGGATCTCAGACTGCTTTCCACTGCTATCTGGGGCTTTGGTGACTGCGCAATAGAGATGGGTTAATTGATTCCTTCAGATGAAGAACTATATTAAGTCTGTTGTAACACCACAAAACATACATCTCACTTAGTAGAGCCTTAAGCAAACATATACTGTACGTGTCACTACTACGTACTGGAAATGGCAACGTTGCACAAATATCAAAATGATGTTAACATTCCTATGGTGTTATTTTTGAAAACTGAAAACAGTTGAGTGATGGCACTCTTTTGGCTGTTTTCAGTTTTCAAAAATATTGCCCTTGGATTCATGACGTCATAGCCATCAAAATGTCCTGTCAGCGAATTCTGATATCCAGTATTCATAAACTCATAAAAATTTAAAAAGAAAAAAAACAACAACACATAGGTGTATTTGGAATAATAAGAAATGCACCATTGTGTTACACAATCAGCAGGTAGTTAAGTGATGTATGTGTGAAATATTATGCTAAGAAAAATAAATCCTTTGAGTAGCAGCCATGTTTACCCTGTGCTGTCGATGAAGGTGTCAGCGCTTCCTCCCTCTCACCGTTGATGGTCTGCCCCTCCACTATCTTCTTATAGGAGTTTATGACACGGGAGAGGTCATCACTGGCCTGCAGGATGGCTCCTGGAGAGAGAGAGAGGTCAACGGTTAGATAGAAAGGTAAAGAGTGCAATGTTGTCCCTTTTTAGTTTGACAAACTGCATTTTTTGTTTAATAATTTGTTTTTGATGGAAGAAGAAACACAGATGAGATATTTCCATGTTCCATGCGTAGGTTAGGCTAATCAGTTAGGATTTACAGTTATGTTATAGCAATTCTACACCAGAAATGTAGTAGACGGCATGTTACTTTTGCAAAAATGTGTTCTTTCAGAAAGTCTGTAAAACAAAGCTTTCAAGGGCTGTTTCTCTGTTCTCTTTTTGTCTCTTGTTTGTCTTTTCCACACACTTGTTTTGCTTCTAATGTGACTTTTGTGTGTTTGTGTGTGTGTGTATGTTCCCTTTCTAGGAATTCTTCAAATTAATGTTCATGCTCCTCTCTTGCACATCTTTGTAAACAAGCTACTGTTTTCTAGTGCTACCCCTTAAGTGCTGCTCGTCTTTCTCCCATGCATGCTTTGTTTTCTATAACTTTTTGAAAGGGGTGGGGTCTGATTGACTGATGAGCATCTTCATCTTTGCTTTGCTGACATACTGCATTTCTCCATTCTGACTTAATTTTAATGCTCTCCTATATTCTCTGACACCTGCCATAGGCCTACAATTGCATTTAATGATTAGTTCAGTTCAGCTGATAGATGCAACAGCAGCCCTGCTGCTAATGACCTCATTCAGTCCTCCTTATCTAACACGACCCCAGTGGAATTTATTCTTGACAGTTTCTTTAGCTTTCCAACAACTGTCCTTTTGGTCAATTACTTTTGCCATGTTTTAAATCAAACATCCACTGCTGCAGTTGAGATGGAAAATTGGTGGCTGCATTTTTACAAACTATGTTTATTGTTGTTTACAGTCTATGCTTATTGTTATGTTTACAGTATGTTTATTGTTATGTTAACAGTCTGTTTATTTTTAAGACCTGTGGGTTGCTTGGGCCTTTGTACATAAAGAAGGGAAACATTCAAATGTGTTTAATTGAGTCAATAGAGCGAGAGACCTGTGGAATCTCTTACCCAAGTTGCTGTCATTGTCCTCAGTCTCAGTGGCAAGCTGGAATACAGACCGTCGCAGTTTGTCACAATCACCATACAATTCCTAGAAAAATTAAAAAAAAACAGGATATTATATATCTCAGACATTAAGTATTCATATCTGAAATCCATTCAGACATAACAGATGCTCTGTCTAAGTCTAGTTAACAGAGGAAAAGTGACAGGTCATACATAATAAATTTCACAAAGATTCTGCGAAGGATTGAAATTAGTTGGTCTATCAATATGCGACAGGAGAGGAATCCTTCTACCATTTTAGAATAATAAGTATTGTTCATGTAGAGATCAGACCTGGGTCAATCATTCATTGAAATTCTGTTAATTAATTAATTAAGTATGTAATTAAATTATTTAATTCGAACACTTTTGCTGCTGTGCAAATTTATGACCCAAGGGCCATTGGAACCCATTCTAAACCTATTGAATAATTTAACATTGGGTGTATATTTAACAATGAGGCTGGTTGACTTCCTGAAAGTCACTTGACTTTTTGGAGATAACAAAGTCCCAGTCAGCCAACCATGATTTACCTCAGCCTTCCTGCATAGCAAGACGGGAACAGTTTGCACAGAACACCTTAGCACAGCAGAACCAATCAGTAACAAACAAATGACTGAATCCATTTAAAAAAGAAACGTCATTCAACCCCGATATGATGGACAAACCCTAATTAGTTCTTTGTCTCCGTCTGTGGAGTCCTCCGTGCTGAAGTGAGTCAACATTTCATTGAGGAGTTTGACACTGTTGTTGGCTTCCTCAAGGGTGCTGTTTCTCTTTGTTGCCTTCTGCATTCGCACCTCGTCCTGAAACCAAAACATCACACCACTTTACACCCTGGGGCTGATTAGTAATAGGCCCTTGTTGTAACAACAATGTTGACCTTGTTTAGCGGGTTTACAATGCCTGTCAAACTTAGCTTTGTTCTATAAACAGGTGTCCCGTGCTGAACCTTAAGGATGAATGTCAAGTGGAATTTACTATATGTACACAGAACCTTCAGTCTAAAGTTGATTAGAAGAGATCCTGAATATAATCTAAAACTGATTCTTAACATCTGTTAAAAAAAATATATAATAAAAAAATAATAATTGAATTGAATTGAATTGAATTGAAATACTTTATTATCCCGTGGGGAAATTCGGTGCACAGTTTGCTCACATAGATCACAATCACATAAATCACATAATCACTTAAGTCACATATATCACACACCATTAAGTAATACTCCAACAAGTGTTGAAGAAATAAAATTATAGAATAAAGAATACGAAATATACACTCTGCAATTTGTACTTTGCTACCTTAGTCTACGTCAGTATACAATATGAATTGCTTGTGCTGAGCAACATCAAACTTCTACAATAGTGACCATCAAATAAAATAGAATAAATGAAATAAATACCCCTCTGATAAGTATGGGGTGATATAATATAATATATTTATCTATCTAATCTAAGTATGAGGAGTCAGTGTTATGGCTATTGCACGTTCCTAAGGATACGGATAAGGCATTTGGTCCGAGTCTATTTA
>OMKL01104218.1:0-11392 GCA_900302295.1 Parasudis fraserbrunneri | reverse complement strand
CGAGTCGTCTTTGGGTGGACTTGCCACAGGGGCATCAAAGGGATCTGGGGAGCCATCTTTGGGTGGGCTGGACGGTGCTGCAAACGGATCCTCTTTGGGTGGTGTTGTTGGTGCAGCGAAGGGGTCCTCCTTAGGGGGTGTTGTTGGTGCGGCGAAGGGGTCGTCTTTAGGGGGTGTTGATGCAGGTGCCGCAAATGGGTCAGTACTATCTTTTATTGCAGTGAAAGGATCATCTTTCGGAGTATTAAATGGGTCGTCTTTTGATGTCGTGAATGGGTCATCTTTTGGGGTATTAAATGGATCGTCTTTTGATGTATTACACAGATCGTCTTTTGGGGTATTAAAAGGATCATCTTTAGGAGTATTGAAGGGATCATCTTTAGGAGTATTGAAGGGATCATCTTTAGGCGTATTGAAGGGATCTGGTTTATCTTTCGGAGCAGCAAATGGATCCTCCTTCTCTTTTGGTGCAGCGAAGGGGTCTGAACTATCTTTAGGTGTGTTGAATGGGTCGTCTTTTGGGGTATTGAAGGGATCTGAATCTTTTGGTGCTGCAAAGGGATCTTCGCCGTTGTTAGGTGCAGCAAACGGGTCCTCGCCATTCTTTGGCGCCGCAAATGGATCCTCTCCATTTTTCGGTGCCGCGAACGGGTCTTCGTCAGTGGTCGGTGCCGTGAATGGATCTTCATCTGCCGGGGCCGTTGTCGGCGCTCCCCAGGGATCGTTGCCTGTTGTTGTTGTGGTCGTGGTTGGTTTTGTTGGTGCACCCCATGGGTCAGTCGCCTCTTTGGGTTCTTTTGGTTCCACCCATGGGCCTGGTTTCTCCTCCTCTGCAGGTCCCTCTCCCCAGGCAGCTGGTTTAGGCTTGTCTTTCTTCGCGGCATCCTCCCATTTCAGCTCTTCCTCAGTCATCTTGGACTAGAGTATCACAATCACACGCAAGTAAAGAGAAAACAAACAAAAAGTGTGTTCATTGACTCAAGTGTTTGGGCTAAATCAGGCTAAAGAATGTCTTTGCCGACTAAGACTCTAATGACGGATTGGTTGACCAATCGACTAAGAGCTGGCAGCCGTAATGCTCACCCTCCTCTCTGCGTCTCTCTTCTCAGCCTCCTGTCTCAGACGCTCCTCTTTGCGAGCAGCGAAAGTGGCCGCCAGGTCGGCCACCGAGGGGATGTTGTCTAGAGAGGGGAGCCCCGAGGTCCCAGGAACGTAGCAAGGCCTGTAGTTGGGATCCTTCGGGGTGTCGGAGGATGAGGCTGGTCAGAAGAGATGGAAAGAAAACAGAGAAAAAGAAGGAAGGGGTGTGTGAAGAGAAACATCTACAGAGGACAAGACAAAGTTGACATATTGATGGAAACATGAGATAAAAGCACTCTATTATCTTGAGTCAAGACACATTAGAGCAGTAAGCATAACCTTGATACACAGCTATAATTGTATGATATCCTAAGGAGAGCATCTTTGACAATGCTACAATATCATTCAATGAACACATTCATAATCCATGCAATGAATATTTTATATCATCCTTTTTATCCTCCTTTTAATCCATTCATTTATAAGAATGTGGGTCTTGGTTGTCCATTTGTCCAGCGTTAACCTGTCCTGTACTGACGAAGCACTTTGCTGTAGCCCTTATCTAAATTGCCCCAAAGGAGATTAATAAAGTTGTATTATATTGTATGATATCGTATCACATCGTATAACCATCAGTGATGACAGGCAGTTCAGCAGGCTTGTTAATAGCCGTAATAGCCTGATTTCACCTGAAGATTCATAGTGCATATAGATCCTGTTATATACAGATAAATTAAAACAAAATAAACTGAGTTGGAAATAATAAGTGGACAGGCAAGCTGCACAGTCAAACTGTGATACTTTGTACGGCTTACCAGCGGCACCTTTCGATGTCTTCTCTCTGGTTTTGATGGCGAAGTCTCTCTCCTCCTTCAGTTTCTCATCGTCCTCCATGAGGACAAGAACTACGTTGGCCTTCTCTCTCACATTCCCGCCCTGGGACACACATACTCGCGTCAAGGCAAACTCACATACCAGGACATATTTTTCAAAGGAACGCTATGTACTTTTGGGAGCGAAATGCGAAACTCAGATAAGTAAAAGAATTCTGTTGTATGTTTTCATAACTGAATAAATAAACTGCCCCCAGAGGAAAATTTGATCCCTGGGACACTGTTTGAAGCTAGAAAGCTACCTGAAAAGTTGTCACTGTTTTTGTTTAAAGTGGCAGGGCTCACAATTTTGTTTACAGACATATTTGGTTCACAGTCAGAATGATTTTACGAATTACATGTATAGTGAATATGTTTTGTAAAATAAATGCAAACTCTGTAAATGTAAACAAATCCCCCTCCCCCAAAACTGCATAGTGCACCTTTAAATAAATTAAGCACTTAACCAAAAGTGGCTTTCTCAGACAATTCTTAAAGATGTAACTACTTAGTAGAGGCCACTGAAAAATACTATGTGACTTTCATCCTGATCTTCTAAATTTCTATAAGAAAATCTTGTCAAAATCTTGGGACTACAAGCTAAAGATGTGTAATGAAAAAGCTTTAATAGTGAAACTGCTAAGCCTTCAAATCAAAGCCTTAAATCAGGCAATAATAACAATGTATGCTGAAAACTAACAACTAACATGTTGTATATTCATATTCTTCATACCATGGCCTGGGTGAATACATGATTCTGATTGGTTGGTAGGTGTTAAAATTTGATAATGGACACCTACTAAGTAGTTCTGATTAGTATCTATTGTTGTAGGTTTATATAAATAATATCCAGTCACAGGTTAATTTGCATGCAGCCTGCCTCGTCCTCTGACCACCACAGGGTGCCAATAAAGTAACACACAAGCAAGACAGCACCGCATGCACCACATAACATAAGCGATATCAAATTCATATTCTGTACAGTAGTTGCTTGGCAACAACTAGAGCACCAGGAAGTGAGCGTCACCTGATCTTTGCCGTCTTTGTCCATGAAGCGGAACTCTGTGAGGGCTTTGACGATATAGATGTTGTCTTTCATTTTGAGAAGGACTCTGTCATCTCCAGTCTTTAACAGGTACTCCAGCAGGGTAAGGGACTGATGGAAAACAAAACAATAACAACAAAAATATAAGATGACAATTTATATAGGTGTATCATTTATGAAGAAGGGAAGAAGAGGGATATCCCCTAGTGTTGTCAATATTTGTAAGCACTGTGCACATTGCGTTGTCATTTTTGTCTGTACTTGAGCGGAATATGTGACTGATGAAGACAGAAGGAAAACAAACATTTAAATATTGATTAAATGATGATTTTAATTAATTTAAAAGATTAGAAAGCATCTAGATTAATCAAAAACAGCTATAGAAGGAGAGTTGTGAATTGTGAGAGTTGTGAATGTTGGAATAACTTCTGTGTACAGTGAAATGGCTGACACTATTGGAAGGGACCTGTGTTTTAAGTCAGTGATACCAGTAACCTAATACCAGTTGTGGTGCAGACGTTCTCCACTATACCAAAGAATACATAAATAAATCATTTGATGAGATGGAAAAAGAGAGATGGCATTCAATAAAACATAAATTGATGAAAAAGTATATGCATTACACATTACATGATGCATTTTGCTGAAAGAGCTTAAGAAGTAAAATAACTTAATTTGAAATACTATTAAGTATTTCTACAAGTAGACTTTGCAAAGTAGGGCTTTGACACTTTAAACTTCATCCATACATGTCTGGACAAAGTACAGATCACAAGTTGTCTAATGGTGGTCAAATATGTCTTGCTAGCTCAATGGCTCTCAAGGTTTTTCATGTCAAGGACTCCGAAATTGATATCAATTAGGCCACAGACTGGTACCACACTCTTTGACCCTACTTTGATTTTTATTGTCAGATATGATTTGGTATAATTATATCTATGCTATAGGTGGTGAGATAACAGTCGAGAGATTGAAACTTATGATCAATAGTCATTCTTACACATATATTCTCTTATTGGGCTAAAAATTTACAAATTGTGAAATTAAACTGTCCCTCATTCTGCTGAACACAAACTTTGTTGTCCTCACCTTGTGGATATGTCTCCAGTTCTTATCATCTTTGAGGCGTTTCCAGAGCATGGTCATGATCTCATTGCAGGCCACCACATTGTATGTTAGGTCCGAGATGTCTGCCATCTGAGTACTTGACGGACCCCATGGGTCGTTGGATGTTGCCTCCCTCACCTCGAAGAGAAACGTAAAGGAAAACATATTTGAGTGTAACACAGGAAGAGGCCAGTATAGATGTATGAAGGTAGTGTACATTTGTACATTTATTTTTCACTTTTAGGTAGTGGTAATGGTTAAGGTAAGGGATAGGTTTATAAAAAACTTTTTAGGTGAAAATTATGATGAATTATGGCTTTGCAGCCAGGCCAAAAAGTGACAATTCCCATGAAAAAGTCCTTCCAGACTATGGGATCTAGACACAACAATGTATGAATGAATGAATCACTGCATTTATATGATGCTTTTCTAGACACCCAAAGCACTTCACAAGGTAGGGTGGAAATTGCCTCCTCTACCACCAACGGAAATTAAATTATGATTTATTTTGCTGAAGACCCCCCAGGAACCCCGGTAATAGAGCTTGGGACAAAACTCAGCTGAATGATGTCACCCGGCAGAGAGCAGACATCTAATGACCTGCAGATGCTATTTCCTCAACTATTTTCAACTGTAGTGGGCCCAACTCAGGGAAAGTTGAAGAAACAGTTGAGGAAATAATGTCTGCAGTTCACTAGAGGTCTGCTCTCCGCCGGGTGACATCATCCAACTGAGTTTCTTGTGTGTGTGTGTGGGGGGGGGATGCACCAGAGCTCTCAAGACACAATTTGGTAAGTTTTATGTCCAATTATCACATGTCCTCCACACAATAGAACAATAGGATTAAAGCTAAAAAAGCGGTGAAATGCCCCTTTATTTCCATTACCTTGACCTCAGCCTCAGAGTAGTTCTGGACCAGGTTCTTCAGCTGTCTGCGGAGCATAGACGATGTCATGTTGCTCTCTGGGGGGACAGGGATCAAACTACCGGGATCTGATTTGGAGAATGGAGTAGTAGTGAGTAATGCTGGCATATGCATATGCAAAATCACATGACACAGATACAGCCAGACACATACACATGAATGTACAGACATGTATGTGTGTGCATGTACACACACACACACACACACAGTGATACACTGACACCTCACTGCCCACCCATTTCACAATGAAACACACACACACACAATGGAAACACAAACATACAAACACATACAATCCTCTTTTCTAAAGTAAAGAAAAGTACTCAGTACAGAGCTTCATACCTGTTGTATAAGTGGACTGCTGAGCTGTCAGAAAATAACAATTTTTGTTGTGTCTGTGAGCTCGCCGGCTTAAAGAGTACTCATTCTGCTGGTGTCTCTTCCCTTGACGGCATTGGATCCCCTCAGGACTGTACCAACAAGATCTCAGAACTACAAGGAAACAGGCGTACTGTCAGTAAAGGGGCCTGACAAGCAATGATACAAACGGAGAGGACAGAGAACTAAAGGAGGCGTGAAGACAAATATTATCCTCACTTGGACTGAGGAGTAGCCTATACGCACGCATAAGCTGACAACCAACCAAGGTTGTCAGCTTGTCACGACTGCGACGGAAATCAACTGTCATCGACCTGGTTTGCCAGCTAGCCCGGCCGCTAGCTTGTAGCATCCTCCTGCAGCTTTTGCACTGTATTTGCTGGCGACAGTCCATCCGATCCAGCAGTATTTTGCTAGCTAACGTTACAGTGTCAGATGGCTTCTTACAGAATGATTACGCAGTTTGAAACGTAGCACAGATAACGTAGTTATTTTTAAAGCAAAATATACCATAGACTCGTGATAGCTGTCAAGAGACACGACGGGTGTTTTCAGGACCTTGGAGAGCGACTGAAGACAGTCAGCTGCTGGCTAGAGGCGTTCGAGCATCGCCATGAATATGGCTAAGGAAATGTTATTGTCAAACCAGCAGACATCAAACACGACTTTGACAACCAAGAAGAACGCTATAATTATCGATAAACAACTGCATGTTTAGGTAAAACAATACAACCATAGATCGATCGTCAATTTGTGTGAGTAATGTACATATTTTAAAGCAAAAAGCGCTAACCCTGGTGATGCCTTCAGGATTCTTCGAGCAGACTACAATCATTTCCGCTTCCGCAATCCACAGCACCTGCCAGGCCACTCCCCCCTCTTTTAAATGCAACGAAATGATTGCACCATTTTGCAACATTGTAACATAAAAAAATGTTGGTGGGGTTTACAATGTTGCCAGATATGATTTTCTAAAAATGTATTTCCCTTCATCCATTTGCTTCAACTGTGTTTGCTTTTTCAGCTTGAACCAAATACATGACAAAGACACCTAACAATAGGGAGACTATATGGTAATTTCTGAACTACAAGATTAATGTCGTTTTCATGAGAATGGATGAAAGAGGCATAGGCTATGGACAACAACTGATGCATTGGGATTGGGATCCCCTGCACGTCATCGCCGTCTCGCGGTTGAAACAGCGCAAGCCACACAAACCCCCAAAACGACCGAATAAATGAGTCACTACCACAACTCCCACATCAATAATAGTTGAATCAAGATGGCGACCGAGGGTGAATACGAGTCGATCCTTTGCGTTAAACCCGATGTCAATGTTTATCGCATCCCGCCGCGGGCTACAAATCGTGGTTACAGGTAAACAAGGGCTGGTCAAATGCAGCAATACGATTTCCTTTCATGTTCGCATCGAATTGGACTGTGTTGGCCTTTTACTTTCACTGCTGCTGTCAGTGATCTAAACATGCTTGCGCCCCTCCGAGTGGGGTTGTCAATAAGCTTTGTCAGCAACCGAGATGGTAATTAGTTTCAAATAGCCTGCTGTGATTTCCCTAACGAATATGTTTTGTAGTGCTGCATTACAGTGCTGATCGATCGAGCAAATGTCATATCATGCCGATCGATGCGCTCAATGTGCCATACCAAAATCTCTACCCCACTTACTTTGGTGGCAGCTTTGATGTCTTCTTTTTCATTAAAGTGATAAGTGTTATTATAGCCTATTGTTATTGGTACATATATGTGTATGGGCTATGTCCCATTGTGCCCTATAGGCACATTTGAAGACTGGGTACCATTTGGATAAAAAAAGGGGGAAAAAAGAGCGCATACACTGGTTATGTGGGTAATGGGGTAATCAAAATTAGACGAGGTGTGGCAGTGACCCCATTACACCTCTCCTCAAGAGAGATCCCCACAAGACAATAGACCTACAGTAGATTTAGATTACAAGTAGATTATCCCTTGGAATTAATTATGGTGTGATTTTTGCTTTGGCTTGCTTAATTTATCATGGCAAGATGGTGTTTGTTCATGCTAAATGTCATCAGTATGTAGCTACAAAATGTTATTTCTTCATGCTGGCTGCTGTGTTTAGTGGAATAAGAGAGGTGCCATGAGACCATGTAGGACAGTAAGGGCCCTATGATTCCACCCTGTTTGGGGCCTCCCCTCCTTCACCTTGAAACATCATTACTTTGGCCTCCAAATGGTTCCTGCGTAGATCTGGAAAGTTAAGGGAAGTGTGGAAAACGAATTTGATCATTTCCAGCTCTTGAAAAGTTTGGGAATTGCAGTACAGTGTCAGGGAATGTATTGGATTATTGCTGTTCAGGTTTGATACTCATAGGTTACTACTGTATGACTCCATTGTATGTTTTTGTAAACCCTACTGTCATTTCACATGCTGCATTATCACACTTGTCGTTGTGAAGAACAATATTTAGGCTAGTTGTAGAGTGATAGGGCATGGAAGGTGGCAGTCATTTTGCCCAGCTGCTATCAACATAAATTTTATTGAATACTGTCCAAAATCTTTATACCCAGTCATCAAAAAAGGTCTGGAAAAAGTGTGGAATATTGAAATGGACAATGTGTAGGAACCTTGCTTACTAGGGATGCCCAGATCGATCGGCCAGCAATCGGAATCGGACAATATTCATTGATCGGCCAGCAATCGGAATCGGCCCATAATGCTTTCCGGTCCACGATTGCGAAAACCGATCGTTGGCGCAAAGAACCTGAGCCTATTCTCAGCAGAGTTGGTGTCATTGTCGCATGCCAACTAACCTAAAACATGTCGGCGGTGTGGAACCTTTACAAAACGTCTGAGACCGATGCAACAAATGCCATCTGCAATGTATGCCAGGATAAAATGCCTTGTGGTTGGAAGCAAGGTACAAAGATTGTGGTCACTACTCTGGCCCGTGATCGATCGGCCGCGGATCGGTATCCAATACTGCTTCCAGTGATCAGTGATCGGCCCCAAAAATCCTGATCAGGGAATCCCTGTTGCATACTACATCCCTTACACCAGGCCACATGGGTAATGCTCTGTTGTGTTGGCAGCTATTCTAATATCATAAAAACTCTCTCCTTAGAGTTCAGAGTAGGGCTACAATAGGCGATATGAGAAAAAAAAGAAAGAATGTAATGATATTATACATCACAATATCAGCTTAGGTATGGAAAATCACATGTCACATAATCCAATCAATGTTCATCATATTCTCAAATATTTCAGAAATTATTTTGGGAGATATCTGACTTAGTATTTGCTATTTCTTATCAATTCATAGAACAAAACAGTATCACAATTTACACTATAAAACACACAATACAATAACACAGATAAACCTTATTATATTGATGTATTGCCCAGTCCTAGCTCATAGCGCTGTAGTGAACTTCATCCTGCTTGTGATTACATGATTTACAGATATTGACTTCTGTTGCTCTAGACAACAGTGTTATGATGTCATTTTAAATGCCTCGAATCCTTCTCCTAATCATGTGTGTGTTTGTCCACAGGGCAGCTGACTGGAAGCTGGACTCCCCAGACTGGTCAGGTCGTATGAGGATCACAGCCAAGGGCATGGTGGCATACATCAAACTAGAGGATAAAGTCTCAGGTCAGACAAAAAGACAATACAATGTACTGTAGAATGAGCAAAACATGTAAAGTAAATTAAAAGTCATTATTGTCAGACATACAGCATTTTGAAAAAGGTTTGCTATTTCATCCATCTGTTGTCTTTTTGTTTCTTCTTCTTTTTTCTTTTTTTTTTGTAATTTGTCCTCCCATCCTGCAGGGGAACTGTTTGCCCAAGCGCCCATCGACGAGTACCCCGGTATTGCTTTGGAAACTGTCAGTGACTCCAGCCGGTACTTTGTGCTGCGAATACAAGATGACAATGGTGAGGATGTGAACATAAACCAAATCCATACCTCTAAAACCCTTTCAGGTGCACAATCTCACATATGAGATTAGAATTTTGAAAACTGAACATTCTAATGATGATACCACTGGCTGTTGAAAGCTATAAAATGGCAGAATTCTGAGAAAAAAAGAAAAAAAACGTATACCTGAAAGGGTTCAGTGTTTGTGGCATGCTCAGAGCACCAACCACTCTACCCACTGAGATACACCGGACCACTCTCCTCATTCATATGACCCCTCCCTTTCAGGCCGCAGTGCCTTTATCGGTGTTGGCTTTGGGGACCGAGGAGATGCCTTTGACTTCAATGTTGCTTTGCAGGACCACTTCAAGTAAGTGATGAGCGGAATGTACAAACGGTGCATCAAGTGTGGCGCAATGATTGGTTCTTCCTGCTTTAAAATGACCAGAATAGGACTTACTCCTCAAGGGATTGTATCCTTGCTCCTTCAGTCTAAACCTTTTTTGTTGTCTTTGGCTGATAGAAAGCATGAGTGCTAACATTCGCTACCAATCATTAGAGTTGCTTTGTCAGCTACCAAATGTTACAGCTAACGCTAGTTAGTTAATCAAAGATGGTCTCTGCTTAACAGGAGCCAGTGTTAGCTGCAACATTTGGTAGGTGACATAAGCTCTAATATATGGCAGCTAATGTCAGCGCTAACGCCAGTTAACAGCGAAAGAGGATTTGTTAAATGCTTTGCATTGTGGGGGTAGATTAGGAGGACCGAGTGACATCATGACAGGGGTCAGTCATATTTAATACAGTCCTCCATTAGGCTAAACACATTTTAGGAATGCCGTCCAAGGAGACGTCTTATCTTTCATGTAACCACAAAAAGAAAATCTTCATCAGACGATATATTCGATATTGGTAAACTATTTAGTTTTCCTCCTAGATTTTAAACATCAGTTTTGGACCCAATCGTTTTGTATTGGTCGTGTCCTACTCCCCTGTCATGGTCTGCAGCATAAGCAGCCCCAGCCCCAAACAACATGTCATTGAGATGCACTTGTACAAAGTTGCTTGGTGCAGTTCTTCTGAAAACTGCTGAAATGCATTGTTTATTTCTGATCCGTGCTGAGTCTGTATCTTACTGTGTGTGTGTGGATGTCTTACAGGTGGGTGAAAAAGGAAAACGAAATCAGCAAAAACGCCCAGACTGGGGATACAGGACCAAAACTGGACTTGGGTTTCAAAGAGGGACAGACCATCACACTTAACATCGGGGTGAGAAGCAGGCATGGGGAGGAATATCGATACAGCATGACACTGTGATACTTTCCCCACTTCCTCTGCCTCTCCTGGTGTTGTGTCCCCAAGGAATTGGGAGGGGATGAATATTGCAGAGAATATTCAGTGTCAAACATACTCAGACCTTCATTTTTTCTTTTCCTCTGCCTCCTTCCTTTTCCCGCTCTTCCTCTAGCAAGGTAAAAAGAGAGATAAACCCCGCCCACAAGGCTCTGGTGGGTTTGGACTTCTCCCACCACCACCTGGAGGCAAGATAGCCCCTCCCCCCTCACCAGGCTCATCCAATCACAATGTAGTGCTGCAGACAGGCGGCACAGCAACAGGTAGCTGGCAGTGTCAATCAAGCACTAACGTGACGTGTGACCTATTTATTGTTCTCTGTCCTGATAGATCATTGTTGAGTGAGTCTTTGAGCCTCAGGCTGTAGAAAAGGAATGAAATGTGTGTCAATTTGGAAGCTAATTTTGGTGTGTTCTTTCTTTCTTTCTTTCTTTCTTTCTCTCATGTGCCTGGCTGACTCAATGACACACACACACACACACACATATTTTGGTGTGTTCTCTCATTCCTTTTCATATGCCTGTCTCTCTCTCTCTCTCCTCCCAGACTGTCTTCTTGAGCTGGACAGCAGTAATTCTAATACAGTGCTCCAGTCCAACCCTAGTTCAGACCAGTGGGGGGAGTTCTCCACACCTGCAAGGTAGAAAACATCTGAGCAAGATCACAAACCTCTGTGTACTGCTTTCATTTCTGGTGTGTCCGGGTATGATTAC
>OMKL01104215.1:0-11323 GCA_900302295.1 Parasudis fraserbrunneri | reverse complement strand
CGTGTCTTCACACACACACACACATGCACACACACACACACACACACACACACACACACAGTCTTAACCATGAGAAAGATCCTGCATTACCTCTGTGTGACACTGGGGAGCAGCACTGTATAGAACAGGCTGCATTTGATGTTTAAGGAATTATATTCTGCTGTATAGAAATCATCTCTCTGGATCTTTAGTGAATGGAGCCTTATACAATGCCATACACATGCATGTTTTGTCTCTTTATAGTTGGTAACCAGGACTCCTCTGTGGTGCAGCCGGGGTGAGTGAGTGTTTGTTCAGTCAAAGTCAGGGGCAGGGGGTGGATGACCTCCTCATTAGCTGCAGTGTTTGGTCAGTACTGATGTTGCTTGTTCATCTCTCTTAAGAAATATCCTACTTTAGCATGAATTTCCATGATCTGGATGCTTTGCCACCAAATGACATGTTTGAAATGTATTTCTCTCTCTTTCTTTGTCTGTCTCTTCCTCCCCTCCTCCCTCTCTCTTTCAGAAGCCCTTGCCCATCTCTGTGGGTTGGAAACGTGACAACTGAGCTGACTGAGAAACACTTATGGGACCTTTTTAAAACGTATGAGTCTATGCTAATGAGCTGTCTGCAAACGCCAACCTGAATGATCTATGGATGCACTGATACCAATAACTAAAACAGGGTATCTGTATCGCAGAGCCATGTATAACATGCCAGAAACTGAAGCTAGGTGGCTAAATATTCAGTATTTTGGCACACAGAAGTGTGTTAGATCTCTGTAATGGGGAAAAAACTAATTATATCGCAATAATTGTTGGCCAATGACCCCAAACTAATGGTCTAACTGTGTACTGTTGAGTAAAAGTCAATTGATTAACTGTGTGTTCTCTGACTGGCAGGTATGGGGAAATCGACAGTATCCGGGTGTTGCATGAGAGATTCTGTGCCTTTGTCAACTTCAAGAATGCCAACATGGCTGCCCGCGCAATGGAGAAACTAAATGTGAGTAACTGCTTGGTTCTTGTCCCTTTTCTCACTCAGGTTGTTCATTTTAAAGGGATAATCCACCCATTTTAACACTCCTACATGAGTTGTTGTGTCATGCACTCTTCAAAAGGCACTTACAGCAGTTTTTTGTTGGTTTTTAGATACTGGAAGCAGAAATTGTTAGCAGACAGTAGTTTCAATGGACTATGAAACTTGCCTCTGAAAAATCTAATGGAGCTACTTCCAAACAACATCATAAGTGTTTCCCAACACGGTGAAAGAAGGACTTAAATGTGATTTCTCAGAGGAATTCTTCATGCTCTGTTGACTTCAACAAGCATTGCTTGATCATTTCTACTCCCAATATATCCAAAACAAAAGACTGTAACAAATTAGCTTCTTGGAATGGGTGGAAAATGTGGGATAAGCTACCTTGACATTTTGAAAGTTTGTCTGTTTTTCTTCACCAGGCACTTGTTATATTGTGGGGAAGAAGTCATTGCATTTCTTTCTCAGCTACTTTATTGTAGTTGAAATCTAGTAATCTATGCATGAAAAAAAAAACGAATTTCTTTCAAATTTCAAATGATCACTCTGGCGAAACAAGATGAGGCTTTCATTTTGGGAGAAATAAAGGGTTTTGTTTTGAGTGGCTCCATGCTGCCCACTAGTGGGTTAGAAAATAATTATTGCCGCTTTAATTGAATTGTCAATATAAACACTTGTTCCCAAATGTGAAAAGTGCCTGGTGAAGGAAATCCCTTCAAGGTATCCCCTTTTAAGAACACGGTCGGTGATTGGACTTTGTGTGTCGTCCTTCCAGGGTTATAGCATTGAGAATACACGGCTGGTGGTGCGCTATCCAGACCGCCGTACCCAGAGGGTCCTGCCCATCCCGCTGAAGACCAGCCTCCCAGTCACACAGCAGGCTGGGTCCGCTGCAGGGTGAGGATCTACTCACCGTTGTTCCAGAAACACCCCTGTGTTGAGAACGTATCACAGGGGGGCTTTTGTGGTTTGGTGTCGTTGCAGTTTGCACTTTTCTCACTCCATAAATTAGGAGATAATATATTATTTTGAGGCCACGATGCTTGTTTCTAGTCACTTACTGTGTCTGAAAAAGAACGATGCCTTATAAGTGAACCAATTTTGTGTCATTATGTATGAGATAACGTAATAATAATATGATTTTTTTGTGTACTAATGCTGCAAGTCGTGTGCAGACCACAATGTAACTACTGTATTTGTTATCATCTTTGCCTTCTTGCCAGACCCAGACGTCGCGGCCCAGTGAATGGAGATGAGTGTTACTTCTGGAGAACCACCGGCTGCCATTTTGGAGACAAGTGCCGCTACAAACACATTCCTGAGCAGAGGGGCAAGGACAGGAAACCCTGGCAGCCTTGAGGCCAGGCTCTGCTCTACCTCAGGGGTTCATAGGAAACCGGGACACACAGACTTAGCCAAGGGAACCAACACTGACTGGACCAGGGCTCTCTCCGCTAAAAGGACTAAGACTGGCAGAATGGACCTACACAGCTAGTCCTCAGGCAGGAATGGATACAACCTCACCTCACAGGCCTACTGCCAGCCACCCAAACAATCAGCCATGACCTCTTCCCCGTTGGATTTCCCCTGCATCAAGACGGAAGGGAAACTAGACTGGCTGTCTGGTGAAAAGGTTGAGTCCCTGTTCTTGACAGGGCGTAGGAAATAGTCATATTTATTTTCCAGGCCTGAGTCTCTCATTTCTGATCCTGGGGCCCTCCTCTCTGTTGGGAATTTTGACTTTGCAAAGTAAACCCACCTTGGTGTATCTACTTTTTTTCAAGGGAACTTTACAACGTACAGTATTGGCAGCACTCATTGCTGATTGAAATGGCTTTATTTTCTCTGGCTAATAAATATTAATGGGACTAAAGTAATTGAATTGAACAGATAGCAGCCCATCTGCAGTGGGTCCTCTGGGTTGGATCTGAGAAGCTCTGGGCCAGGCTAGATCACAGCCAGCCACCGCTGTTTTGGGTTTGCGGCCGAGACTGAGGCTCTCATCTCAGGTTGCATCCCACGCTTTCTTCCCATGCCAATAACCACCAGACCGCCCAACCAAAGGCCTACCGACAGACTTGCTCTGACATTTCAGTTCCTCCCAAAGCCAGACAGTTCATTCAGTCGACCCAGAGAGGTGCATGTAGTGTAAAGCCTTGTACAGTTTTTTGTTGTTGTTTTTTTTTTCTTTTTTTTTTTTTTTACAGTAAGGATGATCCTCACACTAAGACATGAGGATAGTAAGAGCAACTTAAGAGGGAACTTTAGAAAAAAAAATGTTTTATGTATCAATGCATGTTTTCAGTATATTATTCACTTTATTACACAGCTCAGTGGCTGCCGTTCGGTTGAAACATTGGATACACTCACTCCATGTCTTTCCAGTGGGAACTACATTAGACAAACGCATTTGCTTTACGTGGATTTCAGTCATTGGAAAGCTGTTTTTAGTTTAGCCTTGATGACAATAATTGCGGAATAAGCTTTTCATACATCTCTATGTTCTCATACATGGTGTTTGCTCGACCTCCGCTCCCATGCCTGTGGCTCTGAGACGAGGATCACGAGATGGGAGATTGATTGGTGTCTGTCCCCCAAGCAGCAGTATAGTCTCTCTCTCTCTCTCACACACCTTCTTAGTGCTTTATAATGTAGCACAGCTGCACACCACATTTATTACTGTACTTTATTGGGAGAACATATGCACAGGATGGCGTCACGGTACTTTCACTGATATTGAGAAGTGCCCACTTCTGCTTTCCTCCTAAACACACACACACACACACACACACACACAGACTCTCTCTCTCTCTCTCTCTTTGCTACCACCTCTGCTACCACATACCCGTGTTCTACTGTCTTTTTGTCGAATTTTGTCTCTGCTATTTGTGGCCAGCCGGCAGACACGGCTGTCAGTGAACTGCTGTGAAAAGGATTTCATCGATGTGGCAGCTCACACTGCAGGGGTGATGTCTTACAAAGAGAAACACTCGACATACATACGCAGATGATTATTCCGTGGTCATGGCTGAGTGTGTAACATGTTTCACCCGATGAACTTTTGTACTTCTTTTTGAAAGCAGTGTTTTTTGACCCGAGGCTTCCAATTCAGTATTTGACTGAACCAAAGAATGCTTCGACCAACGGATCCTTGTCTGCACTGACAACAACTGTGTTCTTTCATATGGTTTGAAACACTAGAATAGTGCACTAGAATCCGTAGGCTTGGGGCCGTAGCTTCCACTAGATAAGAATCGGGGCTATTACGCCTTAGTCTTAGTCCACACTACATTCTATCTTAAACTGTGTACAGCATAGTGGAGGTATTTATTTTCCTATTTATATCAACGTTTTTTACTATGTATCTGGAAGGCTGTATTCAGCTTTAGACTTTCCTTTTTTTCTCGTCACATTGGGGTTGGTTAATGTAGAGACTCCTCCATTTGTACACAATACCCCCTCCTGTTAGCTTTATTTCTGACTTATACCAGAGACTCGCTGAGGCGCTCTTAGAATGGCAACCTTTTTGCTGTCTCAAGGTTTTGGTGAAAGTCACATGCTGCAATTTTGCTTTCCTGTGGTTCTTAAAAATTATTTGTTTTGCTTTCTGTCTTGTTTTGCTAGCAAATCATGTGAAGAATAACATTGAACACATAGACCTATGACAGCACTTGTGTGAGAGACTAAATCCTCTCTTGCTCTCAGTGTAACTGATGTTTGTAACTTTGCACAGTGCCTGAGCTACATTTGGTATGGTATTTTTGCGACTCGCATGACATGTTCAAACTCTGTTCTTTATGTACCAAAAATATCCTTTTGATTTCATCAGGTGCACATCCAAGATAGGCCGGAATAATTCTCTGGGTCTAATGTAAACTATTTGGCATGTCATTTTAGTATTTCTATTTTCTTCCAGTCAACTCATATTTCAGGACAATGTGTTTTTAATTCTAATGTATGGCCCATGTTTAACCTCAGCACTGCAATGTTTCCTTTTTTCTTAATCTACCAAATATTTTAAGCGTGTTCAAATATTCTGTACTGCACTGCCAAAGAGTCATTTGTATTTAATAAATTTATTTGAATTATGCTGCTTTGCTTGGCTCTTAACATACTGGCCACAAATATGTAATGCTAAGCCTTTGCTCAGAAATCTGAGGATTGCATTAGGCATCGGGAGAGAGAATGTGGATGTCCTTGCCCTGCCTTCCAGTAGGGGGCATGGTTGCATCTCCATTAATATCTCCCATTGAAGTATGGCTCCAGTTTGAAATGATGATGAATGTGTACTTTATGTATTAAGAGATTCCTTCGGTTCATTCCTGGTTCTGTAACACTTGTTCTGACCGAAGAGGTCGATCAAAGCAGGGTCCCAATGTGGCGCATATGGTAACCCTGTCATCACTGCTAGGCTACACGGGAGACAGTTCAGTGTGGCCTGCACACTGGGGAATCTGTAACCACTCCAACCAGTGGGAAAGAGATGTGAACTAGGAATGTGTGGGAAAACCAGCTACTAGACTGAGTAGACCTTGGAGGGGGATGTAGGCCTGATGCCATCTACGGTTGTGTGTTCATGTACGTGTGTGTGTGGGACAAAGGCTGCTTCCCCGTCTTTTGGGCCTTGGGTCCGTCATCTTGGCTGAATTGCCCTTTTGGTCCATTGTTTGGGTTACATTGTTTGAGTAGCTACACAGTTGTCACTGATGGTGTCGAAGGTTTAGGTGGTTGGTGTTTTTGGAGGATTTGCCCCTTTACTTCCTAGGATGGATATTCCTCTCATAAGATGGCAAAAATACAAGCTCAATACTGTCAAAACTCTTATTTCAACAAATGTATTGTTTATAATACCTGACATTCTCTGTGCCCATTAGTCATATTTTATCCCATCTACTTTGGTTTAAGGCTGAGATTGTCTTTGATGTAATGAGTTCACCCTCTTTCTGCAGACATCCAGTTGTACAGCATGTGGTCCAGAGAAGTGTATGCACATTCAAGTGACCTTATCTCAGGTGCAGGACCAAAATTAAGTCATTAACTGGAAAAACAACGAACAAATCTTGCTCCCAGCAAGCTTTCACCGGTGGAAGCGTTTCAACCCCAAAGTGAATCGTCGTCAGACAATAGCGAGAGCGTTACGAAAAAGGAAAAAGGCTTATGGAGGTCTTAAGAGTAGAGCGGCAGTGGGGGTGAGAAGGAACGAGGACGTGCTGTCATTTGAAAAGGCACTTGTTTATTGTTGGAGAGCATGTATTTATTTCATGCCTCCGCAGATTGTGGGTAAGGGCAGAGCCGGCTCGGTCAGGGTAATTAGAGAGGTGGAGAGAGAGAGAGAGGGCTCTGCCACAAAGGAGCCTCAGCCCTGTGGGCCCACCAAGAGCCCTCTAACACACTCTCACTAACACACACACACACACTGAGCTGTTAAGTACTGGCACACACACACACAGACACCTGTCCTATGTTACGTATGACACTTATCCTCCATTACCCTGCGCAGGGGGAGGGGCTACAGCATCGACAGTGACATCTCTGACCACAGCACATAATGCATTCCCTGGGTTCCTTGGCATGTATCACTTTCCTCTCTTCCTGCTTTCCCTCTCTCTCTCTCTCTCTGTTCCTGTCTCTCTCTTTCCCTCCGTGGGCCATGGAGATCTCTCTGATTAGGCCCCTCTAATAGGGGGCCTGTTCTTCCTGTTACGGTTTACCAGGCAGGGAGGGACCAACCACCCAGTCACACCATCCCCGCCTGCCACACACAAACAACTCAATCACAGCTTCCTAGTTTATACATGTCCGTGTGCACTCACTCATGCATGCACGCACACACACACACACATACACACATATTATGTTTTGCAACCTGTTAGAAATGTGCAGACTAGTGGGATCTTTGCAAGGCACTTGGGTTTTTAGTTAATGGTTGATGTCAAAACTGAGGGGGAAAAAACAAAACTTCATGTCTATGAATACACCCCGCTGCCTTAAAATGGTGCCTCTGAGGTTTGCTTTAAAACTGAAATACACCTTTATCAACACAACACCCCGAGGCTGAACATTTCCATGTGAGCTAAATGTGTCATAATCCCACCCCAATATTATTTGAAAACTAAATAAACAGCTGACAAACAAGTGGACACCTGGAGGACACGCAGCTCTAATCAAGAGTGAGCACTGAGCTCACCCCCCCTGCTGCTAGACTCTCCTGATAGGCGTTTTCTATAAGCCTGCTCTGTCAGGTATGGGACAGAGCCAAAAAAATAAATAAAAAAAGAAGTATTTAATTATGAGAAAATATGAATCTGGACATCATCAAAGTAAAATAACAGAGAGAGAGTTATCCTTTGTTCGTCATTGGTAGCGATGATGAACAAAGCAAGGTGCTTCCAGGGCAGTGAAGTGATTGTTTATCCGCCTCACCCATCAATCTAGTTTTCCTAGATTTCACCATGGCTACCATCTCGACAGCGGGCCAGCGACAAGAAGGCTGAACTCTTATTTTAGAGTGGTGGTTTGTGGTCATCTCAACAAGGAAATATCTACCCTCTGGTTTAGGGAGCTTCTTTTGGCTACTTGGAACTTGACGTTGGGAGCTATATCCGGAGCCAGGTCCTTCCTGTTGGTTGCATTTACACACGTAGCCCCACTGTTGTGTAAAGCTCTCTGGTGGAAGATGATATGTAAGGCATCATTTCCCTATCAGAGGAGAGATGTGTGTAGGAGAAGAGAATTTAATGGCTTAAATCTGGGTCCTAACCAGTATAGAAGTTGGGGGTATATGCAGGTATACAGATACCCACCGCTTTATCCACCGATCAGCCTGCTCATCTGTGAGGTGTGTAGGAGGGTGGGGGTCACAGCATTGTAATATCTCCCCACAATGGTATACCTCCCTTCTCAACTACCAGAAGACCACCAGGCCTGACATGTCAGTTTCATGAAGTGATTAAATTCTTTCATGTAAACGTGAGGATGAATTTGTATAACTTAGAAAAACATTACCTCTTAAAAGTGGCCACTGTGATTATTGCAATAGAGGAATTCCTGAAAAGGGCTGATGACGGACTCAGCCTTACGTTCATTTGTCTGTGAGGGTGACGCCTGTGTCATGCCTTTGCTATGTAGAATAATTTATCTGCCAAAAGACAAAAAGAAGTATTGTGGTAACAATTTAGTGTGGTATAGGCGTGTGGACTATCACCAGAACAGAAGAACAGATATAGCAGGGGGTGGTTCTACAATGTTGGAATCAACTGTTGGAATTTCTGTTGTGGTCTTGATTTAACAAAGCATCTGAGATGGGGAGATGCCCATCTGACAGTCACCATGACATACCCATATTCACCCTTCCTCTAACATCAAAGCCAGTATACATCCTAGTAGTTTATACTATAGCTACATCACATTATGTGTACTGCTAAAATGATAAACACCATCTCAACCTTACACTGAACTGACTATCACCAGTATCTATGCTTAATCATCCGTATTTATAACAATATCACCTAGAAGAATGCACTCAGTAGAGTGAAGACCTCTGCCAAGGCTGAACACTCTCCCCACTTTGCTGTTACATGCAACATTTTACTGGGTAGATGACAGAAACGAGAAGATTGCCAGACTCAACAGACCGAGGGTATAAATTCATACGGTGGTGCTAGAGGAAAGGCCACAGGGTCACCAAAATGAACAGGATTCTCCCTCTAGGGGTCATGAATATTCACAGCAAATTTTGTGACTGTATGACAAACGGGTCAGGAGATATGCTCATTTGAAAATGCAAAGTTTGGCCTGATGGGAGCATTACAGTAAAGTTAATGGGTCACTAAAATCAATAGAGCTCTTCCTCTTGGGGTCATGAATGTGCACAACAAATTTTATGGCAATCCTGCCATTACTTTTTGAGATATCTTGTTCTTAGTTTGGCCTGATGGTGGTGCTAGAGGAAAGGTCATTGGGTCACCAAAATCAATTTCCTGGCTATCCAGCCATTACTTGTTGAGATATGTTGTGAACAGACACACTCACACAGACAGGGGTGAAAACAGAACCCCCTTGGCGGAGGTAATGAAGAAAAATGAACAAATTAAGTTGACCAAAGAGACATTACTGAATGGATTGGTTGATTGAATTAATGGCAAATCTTCAGTAGCAAGTAGAGTGGAGGCTACACTTCTCTAAATCAGATGTTGTATTGGAAACATTACCAGAATTCATCAACAAAATGAAACTATCAATAGGTTAATCAAAATCGCATTACCCAACTGTGCAGGTCAGCATTTTTGTTTGAATCTTCAAGTGAAATAACCCCATATGACAGCGAGAGAGAGAGAAAGGGAGAGAGAGGGGGGAATGACAGAGAGCAGTGGGAGGGTAGAAAAAGCGATGAAGAGAGGGAGGGAGGGAGTGAAGGAGGGAGGTTTGACTCAGGAGAACATCTAGTGGGCACACTCCTTCACTCTGTCATTCTCCCTAAGCCGGTGACGTCCAGGACTGCAAACCTAGCTGTCTGCCAGGTAGGCTTCACCTTTCACCTTCTCCTCTCCTTTATCTCATCAGTCCTTTCCCTTTTACTTAAGCTTTCATCTATTAACTGCTTGTGTTATGAATATGCTTTTGATTTTCATCATATATGTTAACTGAGTGCTCTACTCTAGTATACACATCTAATGACTGTTTCAGGGTGAATTTTAAGTTTTGTGTGTTATGAATATGCTTTTGCTTTTGATCATATGCTCTGGTACAAATCTAACAGGTGTTTAAGGGTTGACGTTTAAGTGTTGGTTGCTTTTCCTTTCTGTGGTTCTTGACTGTTTGGTTTTGGCTGTATTATACTGTGATTTTCTAAGCCGGTTAACTATAATGTAACCACATTTCAGACTTTTGGAATGAGTGCCTATTGTGGGTGTCTGTGTCTTGAAAGTGTATTGGGTTCAACACTGGAGTAGGCTACACTCCCCCTGAAGGATTTACAAACAGATGAACCTATACACAAAACCTTTCACTTAGTCAATTTCGTGAGATTAAGTCTCAAATGACTTGCTATTATAGATGACTGCAGTAGGTAAGCAGACTCTGCATGGCGTTCAACAGAAGAAAGTTTTCATCAACTAGTTACAGAGGCTTGAAGATTCAAAAGGCTAATTGAACAGCAAGCCTAATCAAATTTCTTAGCTCAAGTGACTTTTTGTGTGTGTTTTTTCTTTTAGCACAGAAGGGACAAATTGAATACAGGTTGGTTACCTGTCAAAGTGGCTAGCAGACTTACCAGCCACTGTCAAACTTTACCATCATTTGGCCGGTGGCTTGTGGTAATTTCAAGCCGTATATGTTCCAGATACAGTAGAACACTCTATGTGACCTTCTGTCCTCCCCGTATGTCTCGGTGGTGCAGCAGGCTGTCTACACCAGTGCTTTTTAAACTTGTCTGGCATGTTGTTCTTTGGCTTTGACACTTGTTAACCTCCAGTTACAACCTGCCCATCTCGCAGTCTGTGTGGAGCTGAAATATGGTTGGGTTGCTGTAGGGGATGTTCATCTGTGTGAGGTTCAATTTCAGCACCGAAAAGCACGTATATCACTAATTACATGTCTACGTTTGACAAGAGTGAAAGCAATCCTAACTATATGTGGTTTAGCCTCTGTTGAACCATTTACTGTATATGCAAAATTAATGTTGCAGGAATCGTTGGAATTGAAGCTATTTAATATAGGCATACGTGATTGTATTATGGGTGACATAGCCCACTGTATCTCTCAGATTTTCTTACAAGTCAGAAATACAAAAATCTCTTAATTCATATTTAATGTAATTGTATATTTAATGAAATTATTACAAACAGCAGTGGACCTCTTGATTCTTTCCTCCCGTTGAGCGAGGTCTACTGTAGATTACCTGTACTGTTGTGTCCAGATGATGTCACCATTGGTCTGTCTTAGAAAAGCCGTGCCTCTCTCTTTTCCCTCAAGCTATTATTTCATTGTGCTGACTTAGACCACACAGGTGCCTTTTGGCAGTATGATGGAGGATTAACAGGGATGAAATGGAAACCCTGATCTCATTATGGTGTTAAAAAAAAGTTCTCCATTGTTAGGTTAAATAAATAGAAGTACAGGTAGGGTATTTTGCTCTTCACCTACACGTATTAGGCTTATATGTCTAGGACTAGAGATTCGTCCACTGACACTCTGAATCAATAGTGACCCAGCATTTCAAATGGAATCACTTCAGTATTCCCTCTGTTCTTTAATTTCAGCCTCCCTCCCCTCACAGACACGATGGTGCGCTCCTTCTTCCTCT
>OMKL01104213.1:0-10883 GCA_900302295.1 Parasudis fraserbrunneri | reverse complement strand
TTTCTCCCCCCCCCCCCCACACAGTTCATTCAAATGATGTCAGGATAAAAAGGCAATTGATGTTTTGCCTATTTTGGACACAGCTTTGTCCCAGCAGAATGAATCTGAAGCTATACACCAGAGCTGCGTGGAGACGGTTTTTACAGAGACAGACAGAGAGACAGAGAGGGGAGACACTGTGTTTGTAGGACGTACAATAGATAGCATCTCCCTGGCAACACATATGTCTTCTAGACACAGTTGAGCGTGATGAATACTCTTGGGCTTTACAGGGCTGTCACGTTTCCTCAACAACTTCATCACTATTCCCTCCCACATCTGAAATAGGTCACAGGAGCTTCCTGTTTGTGGAGTTCTGCATCTCGCAATACCTCTACAGTCTACAGTTTATATAGAGACAATAACAAGACCATGTTTTTGAATCTGTAGTATCGGGGCAAAACAAGATGCTACCACGCGATTAAGATTAAAAATGGAACAATTTTGTGTACCTGTTCTTTGTCTGTAGCAGTCAGAATACCTTGCATAGTAATGTGATCACACTGAAGAGATAGTCATAACTTTGTCAGATGTTTTGGTGTTAATGAATATGGACCTCTGGAAGTATCCACTATATGATTTTGCTGTGACACAAATACTTGGGTGAGCAATTAAACAAAGAGTCCACCATACACAAGAAGGCTAAATTGCCTCCTCTTTTATTCTTTCATTATATCTTCAAGTGCAAGGCAACATTTAGTGAACGGCCCGTTTTGCATACAGCCTCATCAGGTTGGCAAATAGTTGGATTGCCCCTTTAGTGATAAGGTCATGTTGCAAAATGATGATGCAGGGAAACTCATTTGACTAATGCTGTTGCCAGCACAAAATAGCATACATCTATAACACAATGGGTGGAACCAATGTAAGTTCCGATTTACATATACATGCTTCATCCTCCTTTCATCCTCTGCCCCCCCCCTCCCCCCACACCTTTCTCTCCACCCTTCTCTCCATCCTCCAGTACAAACAAGTGGAGCAGTACATGTCCTTCC
Organism: Parasudis fraserbrunneri; assembly: GCA_900302295.1. NCBI lineage: Eukaryota > Metazoa > Chordata > Actinopteri > Aulopiformes > Chlorophthalmidae > Parasudis > Parasudis fraserbrunneri. Next base: position 9,849 of record OMKL01104213.1, on the reverse strand, counting down.
ACAAGTTGCCGGCTGACTTCCGACAGAAGATCCATGACTACTACGAGCACAGGTACCAGGGCAAGATGTTTGATGAGGAGAGCATCCTGGAGGAGCTCAACGAGCCACTGCGCGAGGTAACATCACGCTGGCATGCACATGGAGGTGTAGACACCTGCACATGCAAACAACACACTCACGCACGTTGGCTCACGCACACACACGCACGCACGCACACACACACATGCATGCACACACACGCGCGCACACATGTGCACACACACACACACACACACACATGCACATGCACACATACGCACGCACACACCCACACGCACACATACACACACACACACACAGTGAACGAACATCTGGTTACAGGTAATCATGCTTTTATAAAACACAAATAAACCAACTATTAGTCTCTCATTGCTTATATACTATCAGATACCTAAGTTTATGTACTAATATTACCTCGCTAACTACCTATATAAGTGACTACAAATTCAGTCTAAAGGACTACGTTTCCCAATAGCATCTAAGAAGTAAGACCAGGGATGTAATGGGGGGGATTTCAGATTCGGATGGAGATACATCAAGTGTCGAGAGCTAATGGTGTGCTTTCACTTGCGCCATTTTGTATCCCCAATTTAATAAAAAGGATCATTCTGATTATTTTCAACCTAGACCCTGTTTTTATATCATCTGGCACCATAACATAACAAACTCTCATAAATCAGACCACTGTTGCTGGGGCTCGAGAGGCATTTCATCGTTAAATAGGGGGCGACAGTGGCTCAGAGCCGTCGTCTGGTAATCTCAAGGTTCCCGGTTAGAGCCCCGGCTCCTCTCGGCAGCGTGTCAAAGGGTCCTTGAGCAAATCTCTTAACCCCTAACTGCTCCCGACAAGCAGGTTGGCATGCTGTCGGTGTGTGAGTGAATCGGTGAATAAAAAAGCGTGATAAAAAAGCACTATAAAAATGCAGTCAGGAGAGCTGCAGCCAATTCACGATGGACACTCCAACTCACTCAGTAGGTCCAGACGACAAGGTCTTGGGTGGAATTCATCGGTCAGATGATAGAGAAATAAACAGTCTGGTCAAAAATAATCGTAATTATCCTTTCAGCTGAATGCTTACACGGAGGAATGCAAAAAAGCAAAATCCAAAAATGTCCTCAAAATGTCAGCGGAGAGGTACTGCAACAAAGCAAAAGCTAAGGACAAAAAGTGTTCTAGACATGTGCCTGAATCCAGCTCCTTGAATCCCTGTCAGCGGTGCCCTCTTCTGCCTCTTTTAAAAAAAAAAATTCAATTCAGGTAATTCAGGGGTCTGGCCCCGCCCTCTTCTGAGGCTGATTTCCTGTTGCCAGTTGATCCACTGATTGGCGTCAGTCGGCCTCAGTTGACCCTCAACCAATCACAAGCGTTTTGACAGAATCTGCCGGTGCTGCTCTCCACCTGCTTGGTTAACCTGTTACCATAACAACAGGCTAAAAGGCAGCGCCACCTTTCCTCACTTTCAAAAGTAATGTAGAATGGTAAATCAAATAAGCCGCGCATGGGTTGAACGTTCTGCTAATAACCTACCTACAGTAGCACACTGCAGCTGGACCACCCACGTCCACTGAATGGAAAGTAATGAGAATACCGTGTATGTTTACCCTCACACTAATCCTGTTGGGCCCCATTCCAAACTACCGTAGGTTGCCAATGTTTACACGCACAAGTTTAAAATGGAACTCTCTCGATGCCACTGTGAATGAGACAGAGCCTGGTTTTTGAATATAGCAGATTAATTTACTGTCTGCTGATATGTAGTCCCTGGACATCTACGGGCGTCTGCGCTAGCATGGCTAACGCTGACATCAGGAGGCGTCTGCGCTAGCATGGCTAACACTGACATCAGGAGGCGTCTGGGCTAGCACGGCTAACACTGACATCAGGAGGCGTCTGGGCTAGCACGGCTAACACTGACATCAGGAGGCGTCTGCGCTAGCACGGCTAACACTGACATCAGGAGGCGTCTGGGCTAGCACGGCTAACACTGACATCAGGAGGTAGCCTTCGATGACATGACGACAGCTCGACCGTATCTATAACAACGGGCTAAAACAACATCAGTCAGAATGGTGAATGGGTGAATGTGAGACGGAAGTTGAAAAGCTCTTTGGGTAGTCGCAAGACTCGACAGCGGCTCCAGACCCCTGAATTGCATGAACTGAATCACACATAGAATCGTTATGGGAGTTTGAGACGTGGACAGAAGTGGGCATGGCTGACAGCAAATCAGGAGGGCAGGATCCAGGCCAGAAAGATGCCACTGGGAGACCAAGTCCAACTATTGGTGATATAGAAAATCATGCATTAAAGATCTTTCCAGTTGTAGCTAAGTTAAGGAACATACCGACAGTTATTATTAATATTATTATCATTATTATTACTATTATTATATATTATTATTGTTATTATTATTATTATTATTATTATTATAGTACAGGGATTAAAAAGCAGAGATATACTAACACTGTGGGTATTGGAGTAGCCATGGAGCCAGACAGAGAAAAATAAAAAAACATCTTCCACAAAAAGTTCTATTAGAGAATGCTTAAGCTGTGTTACATATGAAATTGTGCATGTGTGTGTGTGTGTGTGTGTGTGTGTGTGTGTGTGTGTGTGGAGAGAGGGAGATGGACAGTATTTCCAACAGGCCTACGTGTATTTGAAATACGTATTTAATTACTTTTATGTATTTTGCAGCCTCTGCAACATCATCTTGTAATTTGTAACAAACTTCAGAGGACAGCATTTTTTGTATTTAGAAAATAATTCCTCTCAAAGATAGGTAAGAAAATTAAATAAAAACTCCACTGGGACAGCTGGTCTGGCGGGGAACAGTTGTGGTTCTGCGAGGCTGCAGTCATACCTTAAAGTTGGCTGTCCCACAGATTCCATTCGTTTTAAATCGGTAGTTTCCGTCAAATATCGTCTGTCTGAGGTCTGAACATGGCGATGTTCTCCATGCGAAAGTGTACGTCTCCGTTGATGCTGTTGGGTAGAAGGTTATTCACCCCGGAGCTAAAAACACTTTGTCCATATCACAAAAAGGTAACGTTAACTTTATGTCCTTATCATGATGTTTTTCCACATGATGTAGCTAAGATTCACCTAATGTTAACTAGCTTCGATTTTGAGTTGCATTGGTGACTGCGCATGTGTTGTTTTGTTTATGCTAGCCAGGTGACATTTTAGCCTACTTAACAACAACAGCCGCCCGACTGTGTGTTTTCTTATGCTTTTGAAACGTCTTAAGGTGGTGGACCACTATGAAAACCCAAGAAATGTGGGTTCCCTAGACAAGAATGACAAGAATGTGGGGACGGGATTAGTGGGTGCACCAGCCTGTGGTGATGTTATGAAACTTCAGGTACATCAGTCCTCATCCACAATAACATTGGCGGCTCCTTTTTCATGTCATACATGACTTTAAGTCTGGCATTTTATAAACACAACTGTCTTCCTCTCTGTTACAGATCCAAGTAGATGAAAATGGAAAGATTGTGGATGCAAGATTCAAGACATTTGGTTGTGGCTCAGCTATTGCGTCTAGCTCTCTAGCAACGGAGTGGGTAAAGGGGAAATCAGTAAGTTGGAAATAATGCCCTCAAACAGCAACCTTTTGGCAAAAGAGCCCCGCTTGATATTGCAGTTTGTTTAAATCTTTTGTATTGGTCTGATGTCTGATGATTTGTTCTGACCTAAAGGTGACTGTTAGACTGAGAGTACATTATTTGACATGTGCTATTTTTTTGGAGTGTTGGGTTTGTATTTATTCTGTTTTATCATGCAGATCGATGAAGCACTAAAGATCAAGAACACAGACATTGCCAAAGAACTCTGCCTTCCTCCAGTCAAGCTTCATTGCTCCAGTAAGTTCACAATGCAGCAAGTCAGCCATTCCATTGTATAGAATTGAGTGATGGATTGCTAGCTCAAAATAAAGAACAAGACACAACTGATTCAAATCCTGAATTTCATATTCTGATGAGGGAATAATGAGTTCAGCTGCAGAACTCATGCTACTGTTTTATCCAACTTGACCCTCTCGCTCTTTTTCTTTTAGTGCTTGCAGAAGATGCCATAAAAGCAGCACTGTCAGACTACAGACTCAAACAGGTGGACAAGAAGGAGGAGAGTGTGAAATTCAGCAACTAGTGTCAGGCTTATTTACTGGCTCAATACACCCCAAGGTGTTTCTTAAACTATTGGTCTGGACCCAAAATGGGTCACAGGCTTCTTTCTTTTGGGTCCCCACATGATCAGAATGCTCATATGATTGGGCCTAGGTCCCGAGGCAAGACTAAATTCACTCAATTTGGGTCTCGTGTTGACAAAGTTTAAGAACCCATAGGCCATAGACAGTTGATAAGACTGTGTACAATTGTGGGCGCATTCATTTGAAGCCCAGGTAAACCAATTTCACACAATATAAGTGCTAAGTGTTAGTGCTGTCTATGATTGTAACACTTTCCCTTTCTTATTAAGGATCAATAATTATATGTTATATTTAATTACTGATGTCAGTTTCTAAATTATATCAGTTATAATTTGATAGGCCAAGACCGCTCCAGATCAGGGATCAAGGGAATTGAACATTTATCTGATAGTGCTTATCTACAATGAAAACCACTGAGGTTTTTAATCAGAAAATGTAATTTGAGGTTTATTTGTTATGTACATTTTATTTTTTTGGCATTGAAGTTTTACAGTTGGCTTACTGGCTGTATGAACTCGGTGGTCCCTATGGGAATACTTACTCAAAAAATACAGTTCTATTATAACAAACAACAATAACATGAATTGAGAATATAAGAAACTGCATGTGCCTGTCTCATTACTTATTGAGAAATAAATGTAAAAGGCTTTGTTATTTTTTTCTTTTTCTTTTTTTCTTTTTAAATTGTGCTCAAGTCATCTGCCGGAATTACCTCAAAATAAACTCAAAGTGTAAGTTATCTTTAAGACTGTTGAAGTGGTGCCACCCTCTGTTGACGAAGAAGGATCATTTTCAGCACTAGTAGCACTGCTAGCATAAGGAAAACTACCATCACACATAACACAGCCAACAGGGCTATGACTACTGAGGAACCCTGTTGATAGAATAGGCCTGGGACTGGTGTAGGCAGGGAGCCAGCCTTATTTGTGGAAAGCAGGGGCCCTGTTCCTTCAATAGAGGTTGAATTACTCAGAGGGTACCTTCCTGTGGTATTGTCTAGGCATCTTGGTTCTTCCTTGGGGATAGTGGTTGCAACCTGGGGTGGACTTAATGATGGCATTTCATTCAGGGACAAACATTCCTCATAGCTAAAAGTCTCCAAAGAATAGTGTTCAGATAGTATACGAGTCATAGGAGCAGAATCTTGATAAACATCATCATGAGCTAGAAAAGGGGGTTCAGTGGTGGTGAATGCTTTCTTGGATTTCTGCTGTGATGAAATATCAGTCAGACTTCCCAAAACCCTTGTATTTCCAAATGGGTGATAGAATCCAGGTACTGTGGTCTCCACTGTGGCAGTATCCAACCTTCTCTCTGGTGCTGAGGCGAAGCCAAGTCGGTAGACTCTCTCATTTGGCTTCAGGGCCCGGGGACAGATAGCTATGACAGATAAATTGAGCAGCAGACGGTGAGCAAGATGAACTGGCTCAGTGCACACCAGGTCAGTGGCCATCTTTAGCCTACCACTCAATAGCCAGCGGTAAAGGTACAGGATGTCACACTCACATACCCACAAATTGTTTGCCAGCTCCACAGATCGGAGTCGTGTCAGGCTGTCAAAGGCCCTCTCTGGGACTGAGCGCAGACAGTTACTGTTGATCTTTAGAACCTGCAGGTTGACCAGTGCAGTCAGTGAGGGCAGGTCCAGGGCAGAAATACAGTTGGCTGAAACATCTAAGTGAGTCAGGGAGGATGGCAGATTCAGAGGCAGGTTTGTTAGCCTGTTACCCTTCAATGTCAGGACCTGCAGCCTCCCAAGGCCCAGCAGTGCACCAGGCTGGATCACGCGAATGCGGTTGTCCTCCAGATCCAGGCGAGTGAGGTTCCCTAATTGCCGCAGGGCGCCAGAGGTGATGTAGGTAATGCGGTTTTCTTGCAGCTGCAGCGTCTCCAGGCTGGGAGGCAGACCGCGAGGGAAACGGGCCAGCTGGTTATGGCTAAGGCTGAGTTCCTGCAGGCCGGAGAAGGGCCGAAGTAGGTGATCTATGTTGCAAAGCTGGTTCCTGGCCACAGACAGAGCTGAGGTGCTAAGAGGCACAGAGCGAGGAAGTGACCTGAGGCCAAGGGACTCGCAGAGAACCAGCATTCCCACGCCAGGACAGCAGCAGCCATGGGGACAAGAGGTTGTTACTAGGCAGGCCGTAGGGCAGACATAGAGAGCCAGGAAGACACCACAGAGGCACCAAGGCATGACTCACTGTAATGTTGGGGAGGAGACAAGATGACATGAGAAAAACACCAAATATATACTGTAGGTTACACTCTGTATTCTTTGAATTGTGTAAAATTCTAAAGCCCAATGCATGGTGTCTCGTACCATTACAATGAAGATGATTGAGTAAGTCTCACCTTTACCGACAGACATCCATAACATTTAGAATAAAAGTATTTAGGCTATATCATCTAAAGCACATCACTTACCATTATCCTATGGTTGTATTATCTGCTTCTCCCAAGACATTGTCAGGCATGTTTCCCAGTGGTCCTTACATGATCCGCTGTGTCTGTCACCCTCTTAAGATAACCGCCGTCTTTGAGAATTCCAAGCAGATGCTCATAAAAATTTAACGATACCCTTAAGGTGCTCTATTACCTATCCTGTATTCTCTTCATCATCCAAATTAATTCAGAGCTCCCTTTCTTTGTAAGCGACAAACACTGAGACAGATTAAGATACATACCAAGAAATTCAGAAATAGGGCCCTTGGAAATGAAACAGCTAATTGTCCCAGTTAGTCTTCTGTTTTAGGTTACTGAATGTCAAATGACATCCTTTGATCTTACTCAAAAAGAATGAGGATGAAGCCAATGTGCAGGCCTCAGGGTGGCCATATGTCAATGTACCTTCCTGTGGTTGGATGGGAAGAGTGAGAGTGAAGGGGTAGTATTTTCCAGAATTATTTAGCACCTTATTGACAAAGGCGCAGGGAATCTGACCCTGGTGCCAGGCTTTGTCAGGGCTCACATTTCAGCCACTACAGGGTTACGTCTTGCTTTTGGGCTGTTCTGCCGTCATCTTTGATGTTTGCTTTTTACTCCGAATAATTTCTTTTATACATGCCACACTAGTTTGTATTTCAGTAATTTATTCAATATTTGCAGTAGCTTTTATTTATTTATTTCATGAGGTTCAACATTAGATTATGGTCAAATACCATGGCTTTATGAGGAAATAGCATGAAAGCAAAATCATTATCATCACTGGTTGTGCCTCCTCTCCTGTGTGACCCCTGTCATTACTTGGAATGTTCACATGAGGGCAGCATCAAACCAGAATCATTTAGTGATTTTACATTTCAACAGACAGCTGTCATAAAAATGATTTGAAATGGAGATCTAAGTTATTGCTTTACAAACGCAAATCAGTGTCTGGAAGATTGTCATGAGAAACAGATCATGTTGAGTTTTGGAGGAAAGTGTTCCATGTATCTGGTTGATGGTTGTTGAAATATTAATACAATCTTGTACACCTGTCAGTAGCAGGACAAAAGGGCCTCTCGTCATCTCCAGGCTCTAGTGCCAGTAGCAGGACAAAAGGGCCTCTCGTCATCTCCAGGCTCTAGTGCCTTTTGCTGTTTGAGCACCACTTTATATGGCGATGCTAACTACCTTGCCAAGGCCAATCATAAACATGGGTGGGGACATCAACACACCATTGTGTGTGTGTGTGTGTGTGTGTGTGTGTGTGTGTGGTCATATTATAAATGGAAATAATTTCAAAGAAAGCAGTACATTTGAAAAAACAACAACATGGTGCTATAAACATAGAGGAACCTTTGATGACGTTACAGTATATAGAACAACTCATTGTCTAACCTGTGATTTTGAGCGGATATATAGAATCAATCTATATAGAATCAAAAAAGATTGCATCTCACACAGAAATACATAAATAAATGAATAAAAAATAATGCCATTACCATGATTATGAGAGCTGCCCCTTGGTGCTATATACTGTAGAATCTTTTATCTTTTGGGTGTACAATACATGCCTCAAGAGAGCAGATATTACAAACCTGACATTTGAACAGTTATTTTAAAAATAGCCATTAGTTATTCTTGGGTGGATACAACTCGAAATTACATATACCAAAGTTACTGTGCATTTTATGTAGCCAAGTTAGCAACATCCCCTTTTTCCTCTTTCTTACTTTTTCCTCCTCTTAGGTTTCTAACTAAATGTTGAGGCTGTAGTTGTGTCTTTCAACATGCAGCAGTTTCTACCTTATTTCCAAAAATGACAGGTACATCAACATCAACCCTTTTTTATTCAAATTTGATTTTAAAAAATGTATTAAGAAATGAAGTAACATTGTGTGAGCAAAATTGTCTTTTTACATTTTAAGAAGAAATATCCATCTCAAAGAGATCTTGGGAAAACATCCCATGGTCTAAATGAGAAAGGATGATTCAAACATAACCCATTTCTGGCCTTTAAATTGTCATACAAACCTAACATTATGCACTTTGTTTAAATATACACAGCCAAAAATGCTGGTATTGGGACAGTGAGCTAAAGTTAGTGTTTTTTTCTGTTGACTTTTCTACAGTGCAATATGGATTTCACATCGATAATGAATGAAGGGAAAAATAACAAACTGACAGTTTCAGATTGTGGGTCTTTATTGGCCTCCATGTTAAACCATGTTAAAATAATAACAAGCAAAAAAGACCCTTGTCTAGCCCACTGTCCCAACACAAAGACAGAAAAAACATAACATTGAAACCAATGAATCAAAAAACACAGCTACAATCTATCTTATTATAAAAAATGTCCATTAGCCAATTATGAAAAACTCAAAACTTGATTCACAACCTGCTTACTCTGAAGAACAAAATTAACCTGTTTTTCAAAGGCAATTGAAATCCCATCCCAATATACCATCAAAATAGATGTTCAGTGAAGGAGAGATGCTCAGAATAATGATTTCTCTAATGCTGGATGAAAACCAGAGCAAATTGTACTTTAGGAATAAAGCTTTGTGAATCAGAGCCTCAGAGTGTACAATGTAGTATAAAATGTATCTACGTATATAACTACAAAATAAAGTTAATATGAAAGTTGAAATTAGGGGATATTTGATCAAGTATACTGTCTTCTCATTTGAGCTTATTTACAGCACCACAAATCCTTTTTGATTGAGCTAAAATAAGCATTATAATTTAACAAGTAGCAACATGCAAACACACAACTTTCAACCTCTCTTTAGGATCAATATTTGATAGGCAAATTAAATGTAATTTAACATTTCACAACAACCTTTCTCAGCACCAAAGCATGTACTGCATGGGAGGAAATAAAGTCCTAAAACTCTTAAATGTGTCCCAAAACTCTTTTGTTCAAATAGTTTTATTTAATCAAGACACTTAAGGAATCCAAAAGGTTCAACAGACAAGTTTTTGCACTCAGCAGCAAGACTTGATTCCTTTGTGTTGGACAAGGCCTTGCACAGATGGACAATATTTCTGTTCCATGTACTGGATATAATGCTGCAATTCCCTTTATATAGTATTTTGTCATTTCTATTTTGGTGGTGTGTGTGTGTGTGTGTGTGTGTGTGTGTGTGTGTGTGTGTGTGTGTGTGTGGGTAGTCGT
>OMKL01104200.1:0-10153 GCA_900302295.1 Parasudis fraserbrunneri | reverse complement strand
TGTGTTACTGTATCCGTTTGATGCAAGACGAGACATTGTTAATGCGTTATTGTATCAGTTTGATACAAGATGAGACATTAGTAATGTGTTATTGTATCAGTTTTATACAAGACAAGACATTATTCATGTGTTACTGTATCAGTTTGATAAAAGACATTATTAATGTGTTACTGTATCAGTTTGCTAAAAGACATTATTAATGAGTTACTGTATCAGTTTGGTAAATGTATTTGTGCTGGGCTTGTTTGATATTGTGGATGTGTACTGTGTACTGCTTCAGATGTGTAAATCCAGGATGTGTGGGTTTCCCCGTCTACTCTTTGTGATCTCTGGGGTTTTGGTCTTGGAGGTCTCCTACCTGTCTGCGGCCTGCTGCAGCCCCTGCACCTGATTGGCCAGGTAGTGAGGCAGTTCCCAGGCCACCTCATTGGTCATCGTGTTCCAGTAATAGTAGCAGCCCGAGTTCTCATCCCAAACCTCCTGCCAGTCTCCCATCTCCACACCCACTGCAAACACACACAGGGAAGGGACTTCATCACAACCAAAACACTCACAACATGATGCCTAAGTGTCATATTTAAGGGTATGAAGAAATAAAATGGAGGTGATGTAGCCAGGTGGATCTGACATTGTGGGGCAGTTGGTCTGGCCGGATCTGTAATTCAGTAGGGGGGCAGTGATTAGGTAACAAGAGGCACATGATGACCAGCCACGGGGGTATTCTGGGCTCTGTCTCCTCCATGAAAGGCTGGCACGCCGCATGTAGCGTGGTAATCAGAGTTTGGCCATATGTGTGTCATGCATGCTCGTTTCGTTGGGGGAGAGCCCAGTGTCTCCATATGCCACCCTCAGTTCAGGACGCACATATGAAACAAACAACATGTGGTTTAATCTCAAGGCCAGTAGCTTGAAAAATATGGACTAATAGCTAAATGACTTGCAGGTTAGTGTTTTATTTCAGTGATTATTACTAAATAATTGTGCAAGCTACAGGCCACTGGCATCAGTAGATTGGCTGAATGCAAAGATGATGGTTACCTCCAGCTAGCGAGTACTGAGTATCATACTGGAACTCAGTCGCCGCTGCCCCAGTACTCGGCTGTTCCACCGCCTCACCAGGCGGTGGTTGCTGGGGTTTAACCTCAGGCCCAGGGGGGCTGGATGCCGGGGCTGAGGGGTACGATGTCTGGTCCTCTGTGCTAGGCTGTGTGGTAATTGCATCGATTTCCTGAAAAATGGAAGGAGGACATTAGGGGTTAATTTTTATACCACAAACAAAGCACGTAATTCCCAGTGGTCGTGGGATACCCCATTGAAAACAAGTGACATTTTAAATGATAGTACAGGGGACTACATCTGTGCTAATTGCATAGAATGAAATGGTGTTTTGTCCAGAATGCCTGAAATAATGGAGGATACACATCCCACCCTTGCTCTCTGAAAGCCTGGAACCCCCCTGAAACTTACAGCCATGAAGTTGGCCAGTGTGCTGTCGATGTCGGTCGACTGGTTGAGGTGAGACTTGACAGCTGGAGGCAGGTGATCTCCTGAGTCTTCCTCTTCACTGTCCTCATACGCCCCCAAGAGAGACAAGCCCTCTACATGAAAACAAGAGAGAAGGGTGTGTCACACTTTACTTGTTGTTGCTATAATGTAAGGTATTATAAAACATCACAATAAGCACACTATGAGTTCATTAGACTTACAACATAATAAATGTGCTATAACATGCAAAAGCTCCACTTGTTGAATACTTTCTTGGGTAACTATCTGCATAGCCAATAACAATCTTGGTCACAAAATAGCAGTCATAATTAATGCACAACGCATTACAAGGTGGGCCAATGCATGTCATTTTTTGTGCCGGATTTAAGTACAGCCTGGGCTTAGAATACACACACACCAAACACATAAACACCTCACCTGTGGCCTTCACTGCAGGGGGCCTCATATTAGTGTTTCTTTCTCTGAGAAATCTGTGTCCGTCGCCCTCTTGTTCGTCTGTGAAAACCCATAAGGTTCATTAGCAGGTAAATACTGATAGTCAAGCGGCCATTCATATAGCATTGCTCATTTCACTATGCTAGCTTATCGACATGACTCCGTTGAAATGCGTCGAAACATAACGGTATTTTATAACTTAGCTAGTTAGCGAGAAGTTAGCTTCCTGTCTAGTGGCTACGTTACGTCAAGAGTGCGTAGTAGACTAGCTAACTGTTCGCTAAGCTACCAGGTTAGCCGTTAGCCTAACCGACATAAATATGAATGCCACAGAGAGTCTAAAATACGATCAATATGGGGCACAATTGATACAATATCGTTACATTAGTTATTCCACGCAGTCTAATTCAGTAACTGAGCCAAGCAGTTTTAGAAGGAAAGGGCCCATTCCCGCGACCGACACATTTACGTTAGCTAAATGCTAGCGTTAGCTTGCTAGCTAGCAAACAACAAGCCATTTTGCACCGTCCATTGTCTCTTACCCTCGGACCCCGAACCTGCGTCTTCTCTTCCACCAGCAGCACCACTACGAATCCCAGGAGGGGACAGCTGTAGTATTGTTCTTCGACCCACCGTTCCTCCTGTGAGCCGAGTTTTCTTTCCCATCTCTGCCCGCCAGTGCGTATCTGCTGACCGCTGCCGTGGTTCTACCAGCAAGGCGTTGGTGTTCTGTCGCTCCTCCCGGCTGTTGCTGGCTCCAAAAGAAACTATCAACCGGTATGTACATCCGGTGTCAAAGGGCGTTTAATGCGGATATTATCATTTTCGTTGTTGTGGCTATGTCGTGTCGGTCGCGGCTGCCAGTGTTGAATGCAAGTTACTATAGCTAAAAAACCTTCAGACATAATCTGAAATGCAAAATATACATTTTGTCGTTACTGTTTCTGTCTGGCCTAACGTTACACACTGACGCAACATTTCCTGTGTCAGTGAAATGAAGTGTGGCGAGAAAGTCCACCCGAAACTAATATGAGGGCGGAGAAAGAGAGAGGAGCAGCTTCTGCCTGACTCGAGCGACCCAGGAACAGCCAGAAAGAGGGACAGCTGGGAGGCAGGTAGTGTCGGGCCTTACTGGAGACTGGGCAAAAGACTGCTGGGTTAGGCACCATGGCGGGATCGGCTCTGGTATGGCTGCAGGATGTAGCTGGTGTTACACTCCTCACAGCCCGTCGGACCCTGCTCCAGGCAGCCATCCTGTTCTGTGTTCTGGTGCTGCTGCTCTGGGTATCCATCTTTCTCTATGGAAGCTTCTATTATTCCTACATGCCTACTGTCAGCTTCTCTACAGCCGTCCACTACTACTACAGGTCAGACTGTGACACCTCAGAGTCCGTGCTTTGTTCGTTCCCTACAGCCAACATCTCCTTACTAAGGAATGGAAGGGATCAGGTTATGGTTAATGGTCAGCCGTATAGAATCTCCTTAGAACTAGAGATGCCGGAGTCTCCGGTGAACGAACAGCTCGGCATGTTCATGATAAAGATGTCCTGCTTTACCAAAGGCGGTGAGACAGTGTCATCTGTGGCTCGCTCTGCAATGCTGCACTACCGCTCCAGTCTGCTGCAAACCCTGAGCACGCTGCTTTTCTCTCCTCTGCTGGTGACTGGGGTGGCTGAACAGAAGCAGCTCATTGAAGTGGAGCTCTACTCAGACTTCAAGAGCAATTCTTATCAACCCGCTATTGGAGCCGTCATTGAGATCCAGTCTAAACGGGTTCAGATCTATTCAGCCCAGCTTAGGATCCATGCTTACTTCACTGGTATAAGATACGTCCTCTACAACTTCCCCCTGACCTCTGCAGTGATCGGCGTGGCCAGCAACTTTGCCTTCCTCAGTGTCATCGTGCTTTTCAGCTACCTACAGTTCATTTGGGGTGGGCTCTGGCCTCCGGAGCAAGTCAGAGTCCGGGTAATGATGGGAGAAAACAAACGACTCCAGCAAAGGAAAGAGGAGGCAAAAAAGCGCATGAGCACAGCCTCGGCTTCACAGAGAGAGTCTGAAAAGCCTGGGGTGACCGGCCCTCAGAAGGAGCCTGAGAATGTGTCATGTGATTTACAGGGAAATGACACGGTGATGGAGTCCTCCACAAAGGAGCCCTCAGTAGCCCAGGAGGCCCCTGGGACTGTGGAGACGGACATCAGCGAGGAGGAGACGGGTGATTCTCGGGGGCCGGGAGAGAAGCAATGCCCCGAAATCCTGTTGGATGGATCTCAGAACCATCAGCCAGGTGAAACCACACTCCGCCAAAGACCTGGTCCCTGGATGAGTCTGTGAACCTCCGGCCGTAGCGTACAGAAATCTACTTTATCACTGACGCGTCACGTGAAAACCTTGTAACTCCGATTTGACTCTTTTTACTTGAACTCAGACTTTACACGATGATTTATGCCCATGCGATGTTTTGTCTCCCTGCAGCACAAACTAGGGATACTCTGGTGTCAGATATCGGGTCAATACGAGGCTAAAATAGAGTATCAGTATCAGGAGAACTTTCCCAGTCCTAAACACACGATTCCAAGAGCCATGTGTGAAGCCACAAAACAAAGCCACTCGATTTTCTGTATTTTGTTACATAGAAAGATGTTACATGTCTCTAATGGAGAGGAAAAAGGGATTAGACTATACTTTAATAATTTTTCTTCAGTGACCCCCCAACAATGTACTTACTTCTAGGCCGTTCAGTAAACTGAATGGATCGGATCGATACTCTGTATCGAACGCTACTTGAAGTTGAGTTCTTAGAACCCCCCTACGTGAAACCCATTCAAAACCAACTGTGCAATTTAAAAAAACTGGATTCCTGAAAAGTTGTCTTTTAGGAGATACAAGGTTTTAGCCTGACTGCAGTGATATTGATAGAGTCATGTGAATTTACTGAAGAACTTGCTCACACAAACAGATGCATGCGGAAATATTTCCTCTGTTTTGTTTTATTTAATAAGCTTGTGTTTTATCGTCCTGTCTTCATAACATGTTTACCTCAGTTTAACCTTGAAATGTTGACCTCAGCTCTATACAACATTGACTTTTGACTCTGTGTCAAGTTATTGGACCAGTGTTTTCCCTATGCTCACTCGGCATTGGTCAGCCACAGCAAAAGAATTGCTACTACTGCTAAAAAAAAAAGAAAAAGTTAATACATTTTACATAAAGTTACGTTTTGTTTTTTTATCATCGTACATTATTCAAATAAAAACTGTATTAGAGCTACAACTTTCTCTAGAACCAACGTGGGTATGGGGGCACAGAACCAAGAAGTAAATGACTCCCAAACACCACTGCTTTAGAAGTGATAGGGGAACCACTGAGCTCTGATGATACACACACTCCATTCGGACCTCTACACTCCCATGGTTGTTCCAACAGTCAAGCCACAGTACACTTCCATTGAGCATATAGAATTGTCTCTGTGCGTCAGTATTTGAGTGAACGCTTCCTTTAAAATCATTCAGCTTGCTTCTCTGCCCGTGTTGCACCCAACGACGGCGCCCTCGGATCATGCGACATCAAGGCTTACCTAGAGATTTAATTCTCAATGGCTCACCCTCACATTCCTCCCATCCTTCCCATCATTTACGAAGAAAGAGGACAGTAGCTCTCTGCGTTCAGGACATCCTGTGTGGTTACCTGGTCAAATGTAAGTGTCGGTAACGCTAACGTTGTGACACCATGCAACATTCTCTCTGTAGACACACTGCTAGTTTTTGACCTAGTTAGATTTCTGTACTCTGAGTCCATTCCACACATTTAGAACATTGGCGTGGAAATTCCATGTCGTGGTTTTTCTCCCAGCTATTAGTCTTGGAAAGTGTGTCTGAAATGTCAGCTTTGTCCTGAACAACTTCCAGGGACTGTCACAGTATGGGTCCGGTTTAAGAGATATACTGTAGGCCATTCACTGGGTTGTGTGCTCTCATCTTGCAGTTAGAGATGCTGGCTGGCTGAGTGGTGGAAGTTTCCTTTCATACATCTATCTGACATTACACTGCAGTTGTTAGTGAAGCGTTTTCTTTTTCTAACGCTGTAAAATTCAACTGAAGAGCTTGCCTGATGTCAGACAGAATGGTCTGGACCCAGGCAATTGAACAGCCGTGTGTGACAGAAAACTGTCCTTCAGACAACCATTAGCCACATCAGTCTGAGCCTTCTAATGGCTGAAAAGAGTATAGAAGTTGAATTTTCCAAATTATTCTGCATGGGGGTGGAGCAACAGATGCAGCAGTCTTGCACAGTGCATGCAGTAAAAGAAAATACTTCTACTATAGTTCCATCTGTGCAGATGGTTTAAATCTCCCATCAGCAACACATGAAACCCAGTGCCCATTGCCCATACAGGCCCCTCTGGCGTCCTCCTTTTGAAGCCTCCTTCTCCGTAAACAGGAGATGTGTGATTTATGTATTGGAACTACATAAAAGGCTACAATGAGCATAGACGTGAACTACACAAAAGAAAAACAGCATGAAGTTTTCTTGCTTGCAAAAAAAAAAAGTATTGCTGTTTTCTCTTATCCTCGTTGTTTGTCGCAAAAGTTACATAGTGTAGCTTTAAGATCTCGATCTATTATAGTAATAATCACTGTGTTCGATACAATAACCTTAAAGTGTATTACTGATGTGCATGAATAAGTTCCTGTGTTTCTCCTAGTGAAGCTCTCAGGCTGGGTGGCAGCTGCCTGCAGGAGTCCTGACACAGGCCCAGGGCCAGACGTATGGCAGCACGGTGCCAAAATATTCCAGTCCTCCCCACTTCAACACAGGGCTCACACACGTCTAATTTATTTCCCCGATGTCTGGGCCTGGTGGGCAGGTGGCCCCCTGGCCTGTAATGTACTGACAGATAACCCTTACCTAGTTTACTTCCACGATTGGTACTTAACCATATTATTTAGAGTTCCAACATTACTACATGAAATGATTCCTCAGTTCCTCATTCCTTCAGGTCTTTTCCTGTTCAGTGTCTGTTACAAGGTACTTGGATGTTCTTTTCTTTTTCTTTCTCTTCTTTATTCTCTTCTTTATATCTTATTTAATTACATTTTTTGACACAGCACTCCCATATCCACTCCCGTATCTCCTGTTCTCTGGTTGTTCTCCCTTTATTAGCTGCTTGGGTAGAGTACCTCTCTAGAACTACTGCGCTCTGTGGGTTCGCTGGTTGGTTGGTTTGTGCGTACGTGCATGTTTTTACTCCATGGCATTCGTCATCCACACACTCCACGACTGCACACCCTTCCGCGCACATATAGAGGGGCTAGTGCACTACTTTATGCTCCGTGTATTGTTCTGATTGTAACCTGCAATCTCATGTTCTTGTGAGAAATGTTCTGTTTCTGTCCCCTATAAATGTTAACTTATGTTCAGACACGTGTATGTAAGAAGGATATGTTACGTTTGAAGTGTTAAGTATTGTGTGGGGGTCAGTAGAAGTCGCACAATGTAGGCAATGAATAAAGGTGTCGGAATGTGTCTCAACTTATGTGTTGTGAATACTTACTTTGTGGGGTATTTCAAGGACCAAGATTACGTTGTTAGCCAGATAACTTAAACGGCGTATGGTTACGCACAGAGCCTGTACAAGCTACTGGAGTCTCTACTTGGCTCCTACCTCCCGAGTGGTGCCTGCTGGATTTAGCATAAATCAGTAACGCTGCCTCTTCAAATATCTTCCAGGAGAGAAAGGCAAGTCAAAGAAAGGCTCTGCATAGTGGTTCTGTGTTGGGTTTCACACCAAAGAGATTCTCTGTGAGATGAGATGCTGTAACACACCTGTATAGTCTGTTGTCTTGTTTTCTGTTACCGCAGAATATGCTTCTATGTGTCCCTTCAATTAATGCAAATGTTAATGTTATTTATGTATTGTTACACAATAAATGTTATGTGAGCATTTCTCAGCACCTCTCACTCTCTGCTCATCTCCGTTTCAAAAGGAATATCACTCATACGAATTCATATGTTACTCCTGTGGTTAAGGACAGTCCAATCAATACTTGCGAACATGAAAAAAATCTCCCTCCCTCAGAAACGAGACAACTTAGACTTGAACCATGATGTCACTGAGATGTAAAATCTGGAGCTACAGAATTGGTAGCTCTCCGTGATGACATCACAGGTCCAAGTCTTAGCTCTCTGTGATGACATCACAGGTCCGAGTCTTAGCTTGCTTTAGCTGAGAGTTGTTCATGGGGAATGTTACACACCTGAACAAGTTACAACTCTACACATCTGTTCCTACAATGGTACACACCTGAACTTCAACCTGAAGTTAAACACAATTAAATGCTTATTAGTAATAATAATAGTAATAAGTCAAACATTTTCCAACATTTTCCACCCCAAAGTGGCTATAAAACCCTCTGGTCGGTTGGTTATGGAATGCCTAGACTTGCGCCCCATCAGAAAACAGTATACATGTATATAATGCAGGTTCAGGCCAAATACATGAGGAAATGACATGTTCAGTTGGGAGCACAGGGGGCACATTGAACAGGAGAGAGGGGTACAGCGAATACGAGGCATGCCTGGTCTCTGTAGGGGCTCATCAGTGGTTCACCAACAGGACAACATATTGGCTGCTTTGGAGCTCTGCAGTCACCACTGCTCACTCGTTTACATTTTCAACTGCTCCTAATCTTCTGGAGGTGTGTGTGACAAAAAAAAATCTGTAATGTTCTCCCAAAGTGAAATATCTCTTTAAAACCCATTAGAAGTCTTTCATCAAAACCACAGCCTCCATTCATCAGTTGAATAATGCATCGGTCTGGATGAGGAGACCACTGGTTGTCGTTAGCCATCCATCATGTATTTAAATACCTTACTGTATTTAGCCTGGCCTGGTGCAGACGCTTTCTCAGGTCCTGCCGTGGTGAAGTTCTGTTCATGTTAGACATGATGCAAATGAAAAAAAATATTAAGACCTTAGTGATTAACATTCCTGGAAAGGCAAATGTAAAAGGCCATGATACTTTTTCATTTGCATCATGTCACTGAGCTGTATTTAATACTACCCGGAATATGTGACATCACAAATTCCAACTTTTTATCTCAGTAACTCTCAAACCAAATTAATTTGTACATGACAGTTTGCAGTATTGTGACATGTGTGAGCTTATGAGCATAATATTTCGGTTTTATTTTCTTTTTGGTGAAGTGTTCCTCTAAGGTGGATGCACATAATATTATACTGCAGCCTCAGAGTCACTTGAATTGAATTGAATTGAATTGAATTGAAATACTTTATTATCCCGTGGGGAAATTCGGTG
Organism: Parasudis fraserbrunneri; assembly: GCA_900302295.1. NCBI lineage: Eukaryota > Metazoa > Chordata > Actinopteri > Aulopiformes > Chlorophthalmidae > Parasudis > Parasudis fraserbrunneri. The sequence goes on along the minus strand of OMKL01104200.1, from coordinate 893 downwards.
CACAGTTTGCTCACATAGATCACGAATCACATAAATCACATAACCACTAAGTCACATATATCACACACCATTAAGTAATGTCCAACAAGTGTTGAAGATAAAAATAGAATTAGAGAATAGAGAGAATACGAAATATACATTCTGCTGTCTTTTGTGCTGTCTTTTTTGCATTAAATTCCTCAACTGGCTGGAGGAATCTGGGCAGATGAAGTAAAGAAGTGCAGTTTCCTCCCTCGACAACTACCGTCAAGGTGCCACTGAGCAAGGCACTTACCCCCCAGTTGCTCCAGTGGAGCTGCTCGGTGGTTTGCAGTAGAAGACTAGTTTTTTTACGGAGTGTTCCTTTAATGCTGGCGCAGGATGAGAATCAACCAAAACAAAATCAACAAAAGCAAATCAGCACAATTAGACCTTTATTCATCCAGGGAGTAGAGCAGACTCAATGTTGCATTTTTCAGAAGTTGGTTGGTAGTTTTAACTACATTCAAATCTCAGTAGCTTTTCTCATAGTTTGGGTCATGTAGTTTAGGGAGTTAATTACAAATGACGTATTTCCCGAGAAATGTAGTATTTTCCTGATTCCACCTTAACAGCCGCCCCCTGTCCCCTCCTTAGAAACATGCCCTTGAGTTTGCTTAAGTGAGTTTTATCAAACACACCCAGACTTTACTCAGTGTCACTTCAGTTGTTGCTCCTTGTAACTATATGAGATTCAAGACTCAGATTGTGATAATCTTCCATGACGTAGTTTGGATGTAGTTGAATTACTTTTTCAAAGTGTTTTTAGTTTGACAAACACATTTTTATTTTTTTTTAGATTTGAGATTTAGTTACGACTTTTCATCGTGAAATAGCTAGCAGTTTGGTAATCTTCTGTTATAGAGTAGTTTCCC